>JAOXNO010000078.1:42494384-42511675 GCA_028565335.1 Limnodromus scolopaceus
AAATTTTTCTTAATATCCAACCTGAACCTCCCCTGGCACAACTTGAGGCCATTTCCTCTTGTCCTATCACCTGTGACTTGTCGTCTTATTCGTTCCCCTCCTCGTCCCCACCACTGAAACGGGACAGGGATGTGAGCTACCTTTGCTCTCCTTTGCACTGACTTCCTAAGTTCTGGACACTTTTCAGAGCCAGGTTACTGAACTGGATGGCCATGGAAGGGGGTGGAGGAGCTGTTCCAGCTCACAGCCAAGTCCCCTCACAGCCACTAGCTCGCCTCCCCACACCCCGTGGGTCTGGGGAGAAAATGGGAGGAACAGGAGAGAAAACTCCTGGGTCAGAATAAGGATAGGGAAATCTCTGGCCAGTTACTGTCACAGGCAAAACAGACTCAACTTGGGGAATTTAACTTCATTAATTTACAGCCAATTAACATAAATATTTAATAGCTGGTTTGATATTGGCAAACAAACAAAAAAACCCAATCCATATTAAAACATTTGTGGAAAAAAACCACCTTTCCTCTCCCTTTCCCTGGCCCAACTGCAGTCAGCTCTCCTCCCAGCTGGTTGCTGCCTGCAGCAGCATGGGATGGCTGGAGCTGGCTGTGTCTTGTTCGGGGCTTGCCCTGCAGCATCCCTGCTACCATCACCCAGCCATTCACACCCAACACACAAACAATATTTGCTATTATAGGAGTGTCCTAAAGCTGGGAAGTATCTGCCCAGCAGGTGGGGGTAAGGACCACATTGTTGGATGCAGGAGGACTTGGCCAGGATCGAGGTTCTGCCACGGCAGGTGGAGCGCAGGGCAGAGCCCTGCCTCGCAGCGGTTAGCAGAGGCGAGGCGGTGCACAGAAAACAGGAGGTGTATGAATTTTGGTGGTGGCAGTGATGTTCTTTCAAGCATTTTTAAGACTTTTTTATTTCAATTTTGTCTTCAGGAGAAGAGTGGGTCAACAGGATGGTAAAAGAACAAAGAAAGTAGGGGAGAAAAGGGTGGAGGAAAAACTGTAGAAACTCAGGAGAAAATAGCAGGCAGACTAATGTGGAAAGGAAGAAAGCGCTGTTAGAAAGGAAATGTGTGGCAGCTTTTGATGAATTTGTGACGCATTGATGCCAGCTTGGTAAAAAAGAAAAAAAATTCATCAGTCCAAAGAAAACTTTTTATTTAAATATCATTATCCCTTTGCAGTACTTGAGTCCTGGGTGTGATGCTCTTAAGCAACTGAATATAGATGAGGGAAGTACAGAGATGAGTCTGTTTTGAATTCTCAATTGTGAGAGTTGAAATGCATGTGTTATGGGCAAAATGTGTCTCTGATTAAAACAACTCTTAATGTTGGTAGTACTCTTGATGAAATTAGGTTTCAATCTGATGCTTTCCTTTTAAATTGATCCTGAAGGAGGAAGGAACTTTGAATGTGTGATTATGGACCTGTTGGAGCAAGTCCAGAGGAGGGCCAAGAAAATTATGAGAGGGCTGGAGCACCTCTGCCATGAAGACAGGCTGAGAGAGTTAGTTGGGGTTGCTCAGCCTGGAGAAGAAAAGGCTCCGGAGAGACCTTATAGCAGCCTTCCAGTACCTAAATGGGGGCCTACAGAAAAAATGGGGAGGGACTCTTTATCAGGGAGTGTAGTGATAGGATGAAAGGTAGTGGTTTAAAACTGAAAGAGGGTAGGCTTATTAGACTTATATTAGGAAGAAATTATTTACTGCGAGGGTGGGAGGCACTGGAACAGGTTGCCCAGAGAAGCTGTGGATGTCCCATCCCTGCATGTGTTCAAGACCAGGCTGGATGGGGCTTTGGTCAACCTGGTCTGGTGGGAGGTGTCCCTGCCCACGGCAGGGGTTTGGAACTTGATTTTTTAAGGTCCCTTCCAACTCTAATCATTCTGTGATTCTAAAGTCACGCTTTTCAGTGATAACGGCAAATTTCAAATCAGTGCCCTAGGACTCTTCAGAAGGGAGTGAGAACTTGATAGATTATTTTTTTTTCCTCTATCCCTCATTCTTGAGACCTTGCCATCATTCATCTTAAATCAAAAATCAAAGCAGTAACTCCCTCCTTCTGAAAGGATTCTTCAGCTAAGGCTGAAAATGCTTATAAACCGCTTAGTGGTAAGGTCTGTTTACCCTCCTGTACGAATAATGCTTAAATGATTGGTTTTTTAGATTAAACGTTTAAAACTTCAAACATTTTTGCTAGTTGCATCAAAATAGAAAGAAACAAATCACTTTTGACAGACTATTCTGAAATAATGATGCGTGTCACAAACTGTAAGTAAAACATTTGTCAGAGCGATATGATATTTTTACAAAGAGGTGTGTGTGCTGTTAAAGCGCTTACACCCAATGGAGGGGGTCGTCACTCTGAAACCCACTGTTACTTCTCTTGATGGCTTTCAATGGAAACATTTCTGGTTGCTGAGGTCCTGAACTCTTGGCTGTTTATGCGTAAAAGTGCATTCATATGCATTTATGGCTGGTGGGAGTTGTCCCCTGACTGGATGTTTGGTGGAAAATCTTCACTAAGCTTGTTGTGCACTAGAGGTTTACTCCTTTAGACTTTGAGATTCCTCCTCAGCTGTGTAACACGGGCTTTGATGAATTGGGAGACTTAAATGGTACAAAGTCAGCAGGGAGAATTAAGCATATGGTGTGTGGGTTCTTCAAAACATATCTCCTACACTTTCAGGCCTTTAAGTGTGTGCTTAACTCCAAGCACCTGAGCCCTGTTGGAGTCAGCATGGTTGCCCGTGTCCTCAGTGCTTGCAGGACAGGGATCACAGTACTGACTTTTTTCTTTTTTTTTAATTTAATTTATGTTGGTCCAAAATATATAGTGAGCCAGATTTGCTTCTATAAGCGCATAAAGGTATCTATTTCTGCACGAATAGGATCCACTGTTTCTCTAAGGTGGGCGCAGAGTATTTGACCCAGCAGTCTGTAAGTGTCACCTTTGAAAGGAAGAGCTTTCAAATCCTTAGACTGTGCAAGTTTCAAGTAAGGATTTGGAGGAAAGTGGGGCACCTCTCTCCTGCATTTGAATTGCATGGGGCTATTGCATGCGTTTGAATTCAGTGTCACCAATGCAGGCTGTGCGGGTTGAGTCAGTAAGATGATGTACCCTCTCTGCTGTGTGCAAGTGCTGTGACAAGTGCAGAAGTCTCAGAGGGCATTCATTCCTCTTCTGAGAGACGCAGCATGTTCAAAGGCACACCCCACCTCCAGAAAAGGCTGTGCAGTGCTGCAGCCGGAGACCACTTCTGCTCCTGGAGAGTGGAGACCACATTACTCTAGTGTTGCTGATCACCAGGCTGCAGCCTGGATGCGGGATGGGGCACTGACCTGGGCCCCGCTTCTCCCGATGGCACTAGCTTGGTCAGAACCAAGTGAACGGTACTTCCCTGATCCTGTTTAGATCACATTTATGCATGATAGACCACAGTGTGTGGTCCCTGCTGTGGAATTTTCTTTTCTTTTTCAGTCTTAGTTTTTATTCTAGAAAGTTTTGGGTGTAGTGACACACCTGGCAGCTGGATTTCCAGAACTTTCTGAAGGAATAAGTTAACCTCACTATTTAATGGTGCAGCACGCTTGTACTCCAGTCTAAGTATGCAGTGACTCCACTTAATACCCAATGGACCTCTCATCAATGTCCTCACTGGAAGCTGAACTCAAATCTCACATCTCTTAGGTGCAAAAGACATAAAGTCCAAAACCACCCATTCTAAGCCTGTAGTCTCTTTAATCATTAGAGTTTGCCCTGGCTCTGAAGATACACGTTAACAAGACTCATGCTGTTACCTGCTCTGTTGGGTCACATATAGCTTCCTTAACATGGCTTCCTAAAGCAAAACAAGCACCGGGGGAGTTTCAAGGAGCTGGTGCAAAACTCTAGCTAGCAGTCTGTTAGACTTCCTTAATAACAGAGCCTTGACTTAGACCTCTAGTTATTTTTTGCTGTGCCAGCTAAACTCAGTGTTTCCTCAAAGAAAATGATTGGTCGTGTGAGTGTGCATATAGGATGTGGACCTGAATGTGTGCTGTTACACTTCTGTGCAACAACCATGGATGAAAATGTACCTACTGTAAGTATTCATCTTGCTTTATGCTTGGAGTATGGATATAGGTGCATAGGAAGATTGATTGGTTTTTTTTAAATAACTTTCTTCATTTCTTCCTGAGACCTGCTTCTTCAGTGAGAAACTGAGAGAATTTGTAGTACACAACCTAGGTGGTGTCACCATCTCTCGGGAGAGTACAGTGACAGAAAAACCTTTTCCATCACAGGACATGGGTTGTGCTACCGTACTCATAAGAGCCAAGTTGAAGTGTGTAGCTCAGTCCTGCAGTAGTAACCTCAAGGTTTAGTCTGCCCTTAGAGCATTCAAGTGTTATTTGCTGTATTACACAGCAGTAAAATTAGTTATAGAAGCTGTTGCCAAGTCCCAAATAAGACTTTTGCCTGAAAGTGCCTTGTTAAATGTGTCTGCTCCTAATGACTATGAAACAGTTCCTGGAAAAACAGCTGTGGCAGTTTATGATGCTGCTGTCCTCCCTCTGTTAGCTACTGTCCCGCTGTGAGACTCTGATATCCTTTGTTGGTCCCTATAGCTGTGTCTCTCATTTCATTTTCAGAAATGGCTGGGACATTTCAACAGGAACTTTCCAGTGGATATATGTCTGAGTGGGGAAAAATTGCAGCCCAAGGGCTGAGAGTATGGCAGTGCTCTGAAGCAATTGAAATCAGCATCTTGCATAGAAGTACGGGGGAAACACAACAATGTGTATCATTGTCATACGATAAATGTGGGCATGTGTGTTCTTGAGTCTATATGTTGTGCTGTCTCTCAGCTGAAGTAATTTGTGCAGACTGCATAGGCTAAGTCAGCTATAACTTAAAAAATTTCTAAGACCTGGCAGACAAACAAAAGGCATTGAGAATATGTAGGACTGTAATTGGATCTGCCCCGAAGCAGGTCAGACGTGCAATCCAGACAGGTGTTTGCCCTACCATTACAGCACTGTAAAATTAATGCAAAAAGCAGTGTATTCACTATATTATCTCTCCAGTTACCACAGCACAGCTTGTGCTTTCAGAAAAATGCACAGCACAGTATGAAATCAGCTTTTAACTACATTTATTTACTCAACAATGATTAGAAAAAGCAGGTGGATTGTTCTTTTCTGGTTTCTTCTGTTTGAGGGCATTTTATGGTGAGAACAGTTAGAAGCAGAAGGTTAGGAAACCAAAGATTGTTCAGACTTTGTCCCTGCTTACCAAACTCTTTATCGGGTACATATGTTCATCTGGAGCAGTAAATTTTACCCTGGGCTTCTTGAATTGGGGCAGCAGATCTGTGATACTTCTCTGGAACAGGGACCATGTTTCTCCCACGCTGGCTCTGGGGCAGAGCATGTGCATGTGGAGCACTGGAAAGAGACATTGGCTACCTGTAAGTGAACTTCTCCCCATGCTCTGTGTGGTAAGGCCATTGGCACTCAGGAACCTCATGTGCTAAAGAGCAAGTCTACAGAAGGAATATCTTTTCCTCTCTGCCATATACTTAAATCTTGTATAAGGAGATTATCAATATTGCTTCAAATGCTAATTCTCGTTAGATGAAGTCTTCAGCAACAAGCAGATGAGGTTATCAAATACTGCATTAGAAAGTGGTGGGATCCACCACACGGTGCAGGACTCTTAATGACACAAGTTGTTAACATGTTTCAGATCTTCTGTAAGCAGCTGAGGGAAGGTCTCTTGACCAATTCTGATATTCAGATTTCCTTTAGAGCGTGGTTTTGGACTTGGCAGGATGATGGCTCACTGTCAGCTCTGCCCAGTTCCAGCATCTCAGGAAGAGTCTGGCCAAGGATGCTTGACCAGGCATTTGAACTGGTGTACTAATTAATGAGGACATGTGCTGGAAGAGAGTTGTGTCCTGGATCACCTTGGGTGAAAGCTGTGGCTTAGCCCCAGCTGGCTAAGTATCACATGGCTGCTCAATCACTACTCCTCCCCCCTGGTGGGATGGGGGGAGAACCAGAAGAAAGAGGTGAAACTCTTGGGTTGGGATAAAGACAGTTTAAGGAAGCAAAGGAAGACAAATAATAATACCGATAAAGGAATATGCAGATTGAGTGATACACAGTGCAATTGCTCACCACAGGGAACCCAGTACCCAGCTTATTCCCGAGCAGCTTTCCCCACAGCCAACTTGTCCACTTATATACTGAACATGACATTATATTATATTGAATATCCCTTTGGCTATTTTGGGTCAGCTGTTCTGGCTGTGCACCCTCCCAGCTCCTTCTGAGAATTAACTGTATCCCAGCCAAAACCAGGACAGCGGAGAACAAATTTTCAACATGGGCATAAGTATGGCATTATTTTACTGCCAGTGGCACGTGCACCTTGCTGAGTCCACTTGTTTACAAACTAAATGATGAGAGGAAAAGAAAACAGTACCAAAATATGCTCTTCAGGGACCATCACACCGGCTAATAATTATGTTCAGTTGTCAGTTGTAATTTTAACAATAACACATCAAATTAGGAAAGGGGGAAGTCAGATGCCATCTTATAAGATGTGCTGTAAGTGTTACTCAGAGTGCTGTGGAAGCCCTTTCTTCTCAGAGTCTTAAGAATTGTTTTTTAATTCTTCATCCTGGAAGGCCAAAACAAAAATCCTGCTTTGGTTGGATTTTGAGTTACTTTTGAGAAATAGCAGTCAAATGAAAGACATTTCAAACATGACTGCAGAGTAAGGATAGATCAGAAAACAATTTTAGATGGGATGTTCAAAGACATCTAAGGAACGAAAGCGACTTAAGTGATCTGTGAGAAGTAAGTGGCTAGTTCTCTTCATCATCTATGTTGACAAGTGCTTTTAGCCTGGATGTAATTATGTGTTGTATAGTTACGGCGACGGCCGACTCTCATGACTTAAATAAGCTCTACCTGCATAAGCATGTTTCAGCAGTCTAATGGCAGGTGCTCTGAGGGCTTCTTCTGGCCCCTCACTGTGGGTAGCAACCGTGCCTCCTCAGACCCCTATTGACATAGCTGTGCTGACAGAAACAGGAGTCGTAGGTCTGGTGGTGGCTCACTGGGACCCACAAACTCGCCCTTCTTCTTTGATATAGCTGTTGTGGTACTGAATGCACATGACAGACAGATCAGTGTAAAGCGTTAAAATGTTTTGTTTGATGTAATTGTTTAATAGGGTTGTGTATATAAATCACAGGAGTTGAGCTTAATGTGGCAATAATTCAACACATTCAAAGGGGGTAGAAGACAGG
Source organism: Limnodromus scolopaceus (assembly GCA_028565335.1). Classification (NCBI taxonomy): domain Eukaryota; kingdom Metazoa; phylum Chordata; class Aves; order Charadriiformes; family Scolopacidae; genus Limnodromus; species Limnodromus scolopaceus. The sequence continues at coordinate 42,501,696 of JAOXNO010000078.1, forward strand.
AAAGATCAACGTGACGTGATTTCTTTATATAAAATAGCGTATCTGAGAAGTGTCATACTGAGTGAACACGGAAGGCTCAATTAAAGTCACTTGCTGTTCTGTCTGTGGCGAGGCTGGGGGGACACAACAATGGCCCTGTGAAGTGACCTGTGGGATTAGCTGCCTTCTGCATCAAGATCTTTCTTTACCAGCCTTCCCCTCGGATATATTAACACTGTAGGCTCTGCTGTGAATAGAATATACATACACAGCCTTGGTTTTAAGTAACTGATTTGAGATCTTGCCCTAGCCTCAGCTGGTCAGGGCTCACTACAGACTGCAAAATACATCTTAGAGGAAAGGGCAAGCTGAGCTCCACAACTGCTACCTGTGTCTAAGCTGGCTGGCTTATAACTGTCCTGCGTATGGCTGCCACACACTGCTGTGATAATTAATACCTGAGCAGCAACAGTAGCATAAACAAACTCCAGGAAGAGATTTGGTTTGTCTGGGGAGTGACTCTTGTGATAATATTTCTTGCTCCTGCAGATAGATGGAGGAGGGTGCCTGGTGTCCAACAGGAGCCTTTCAAAACTGTCACCGCTCCTCTCATTTCTCAGATGCTGGTGTGAGCACATGATGTTACAAAGACTCTGTCTCCTGGGAGAAAGATAAAGTACCATAACATAATAATTTCTTTCCCCTCATCCCCTTTTTTATTTCAGCCTTCAAAGGATTTTTTTTTTTCAGGAGAAAAAGATAAAGTGATCTGGGTCTCAGTTCCCACTTTTGCTCTAGACTTCCTATGTGACTGTGAATAGTAGGTTGTGCTTTTCTGTACCTCAGTTTCCTCTCCATTAAATTAGAATAGGTACAGTTCTAAAACGATTTGTGTAATGGTGCCAACTGAATGTAGAGACAAGATCTGCAGACATAAGGCTGCCAAAAGATACGGGAAATTGCAGAGGCTGGTTTTGAAAGATGCCGGTGTCACACAGCCAAGTCTGTGAATTTTGGTGCTTTACCTGTTTATATGTCTTAGAAAATTTAATTGGGAACCAGGCTGCAGAGTGACTAAGTGGTATGGAGGTTGTAGCTCTAGGGTCTTTCAATCATGTCCAAACAGATTTTAAAATGGGGCCTTGTATTCCTTATTTGCTGAACAGATTTTTAAAGTGCTACTAAGTCATAATGTTTCTGTTGTTGTTTGTCTGTTTTGTCTAATTAGGCTCTAGCAGAAAAATTGCAATCTCTTTTACTTTGTATTTGTGCTGTGCCGGATAGACATAACCCTGAATTAAGTTCTCCTGTAGATGATAGTTCAATAAAAATAACAATACTTTAATAATGAGAATAACTATGTGAAGCCAGGATTCATGCTCAGTTAGTATCCATTAGTGACTTAGATCCATAATGAAAGTTTCCCTGCTCTCTGTTGTGTGTCTCAATTCATTACAGAGCAGTCCATAATATTTTATTAACATTTTTATTTTTTTCTGGAACCATTGCCCAAAACTATTGGAAAAATACGTGCTTTCCCGTAACATCCGAATGAGACAAATGGCACTGCTTGTTTTCATTATTGTACGGAAGTGTCTTTCCTCTGGACTTAGATAGACTTGTAAATGGCAAGTAGCCGGAGACTAATGGAGCGCATGCTTCAAAGCTTTCCATCTGGTCCCTTGGTGAGCAAAAAGAATGTATTTTATATGTTCTGATCAGTCTTCATTAGAAAGAAAAGTATCTTCCAAGTTCCTGGAGAAACTCTTACTTTTACTCAGAGAGGGAGAGGGCAACAAGTGTTATCCCCTCATGCATGTGCAGGAGAAAAATGAATGGGGTAAAAAGAAGAAATGAGGTTAAGTAATTTTGCTCTCTGAAATTGCATAATGCACCTGTCAACAGGTATTTATTCTGGTGGCCTTCAGTGACAGTTTCTAGTGACAGCAGAAGAGAGGCTGAAATTGTTTCAAGGGGACCCTGTATATACCAGTTGAGTGAGCAAAAATATATTAATTTGAATATGAACAAAACTGCTTAAATTAAGATCCCTTTTCTAATTTGTTACATTGGAATCTTTCTCGGAGCTCCTCCTCCAGTCATCCCATCAAATAGCCCCTATTTATTCATTTATTTATTTTATATCTTCACATGCATTTAGGAAGAAAAAGGAAGGAGATACTCCCCCCCCCAGTGGAGGCCATCTGCTCTTTTCTTATTGGGGGGAAAAAACCCTACAATTAGTGTCTTGTTCATCTTTTTGGTTTAACAAAAAAAGAGAGGGAAAGAAAGAGAGGGAACTATTATGCAAATACTCAGCAATTTGGTTTCAAATATTCTTTGTACTATGATGAGCAATTTCCTTTAATACAAACTCAGCCTACTTGCCAGGACTTTTTTTTCCTTAATATAGGGAAAGAAAAAAAAACTTTCATGAGTTGGGGGGGGAGCATGCTATGTTCCTCGGATGCCAACTTTTTCTCATCCTTTTTTTCTATCTTTCTTTCTTTGTCGCTATTACAGCTGTTATTCTTTAAGTTGTCAGAAAGATGTCATACAGGTTTTTTGAGAAAGAAAGGGAACTAAAATAGCTTTACAAAGTCACAGTTACATCTCACTTTTCATTGTTCCATTGCCATGATGAAGTGGTCTTGAAATGGAGGACTCAGCTTAGCGAATGAGAGAGAAAAGCTTTCTCCCTGCATTTTTCAAATGCTAGTTGCTTGTGATGGCAGCATTACCTCTAAGAACAGATATGTAGGGGTTTTTTATAAGGAGTTTCTATGTTATTTGTCAGTGGTACAAACTTAAGGGACAACTAATGTAGTCAAGATTAAGTCCTTCTGGTCCTTGGTATTGGACAGCCTAGCCAGCCAGCTGAAAACCTCCGAAAACTTATGATCTGAAAAAGATAAATAAAGTATAGAAGAGCGAAAGGAATATTACCTCCTGTTCATTGTGTAGGAAGCTAAGCCATGGAAAAAACAAAATAACTCACCCAAGATCTGTTGGTAGAGGACTTCGGAAGAATGTCTTGGAAGATTTTGGAAGCTGAGCTAAGAGGCTTAGATTTGGAAAGCTGCTGCTTTGTATAGTGGTCTGCTTGTGCAACACCAGGAGACAGGCAGGACTCTTACTACAGCTGCTCTAACACTACCATCATGACCACTAGTTTAGACTATTGCTGTACAACAGCCATAGAGACAGTAGCATGTTCATATCTTCATGGTTTAATAAATTTGCTGATTTTCATTGGGACTTACGAGCATCAGACACATTTGAAAAGCCCACACTAAATCCCCTCTTTCTTAACCCTTTGCAGGTTGAAATTTGGGAAAGCTTCAATTGACACATAAATGTTAGATGCTTAAGCCTGTAAAATACTAAGTATGAAATCTCTGATCCAGTAAGGCATTTTAGCACAGCTGAATCAAATATCTTGCCAAATGAGGCCTCACTGGCCATCAAACTATGCACAAGTGGCATAGTTTGCTTGCATAAAAAAAAGTTGATGTCCAATGGATTTGACCGCAAGTTGGGAAAATATATTCAAGAAACAAAACTAAGGGAAGTAAAACAAGACCAATGAGACCTTTAAGCAAAGTCAAGTGTGTCACGCTTCCATCTGCTTCTATGGCAGTAACAGGACGGGAAATATAGGGCAGTTCAGAATTTCTGGTCTGAGCCTTTGCTGGATCTGTTCAGATAGGCTGACTGACTGCTCGGGGCTCATTACGTCAAACATATATTACATCAGACTGAAATTTACCTAGCGCTGGATAGACAAAACAGGAATTCACGGTACTTAGGACACCCTGATCCCCTTTAGATGCTCAATGGGAAATGGGAAATCTTCTATGCATAGAGTCTTCAAGCACTCTGGAGTAACTGGGTCACTTCTGTTGTTACAGGAAGCTCTTATCATGGCCAGCATGGACCACCCGCACCTGGTGAGACTCCTGGGTGTCTGCTTGAGCCCAACCATTCAACTGGTCACTCAGCTGATGCCTCACGGCTGCCTGTTGGATTATGTTCATGAACATAAGGATAATATTGGCTCCCAGCTTCTGCTAAACTGGTGTGTCCAAATAGCTAAGGTATGTAGTTCCTGCTGTTCTTTTTCGTTGTTTTCATAACTAACTGAAAAACATGCCATGCAAAAAAAAGATTGTTTGTTTGGTTTTTGTGGTGTTTTGGTTTTTTTTTCAGGTGTGTTTTTGTTTTCAAGAAGGTTAGGTAGTTCTTGAAATACGTGCTATTTTGGCTGCTTACAGTATTATAAATGACTTGTTACTATGTAAACCGAAGTGTTTTTCTTGACTGTCTTTCCAACTCAATGTTAATGAGGGGTCTTTCAGGGGAAAAAGAAAAAAAAAAAAGGTGGGGGAAGAAGCCCCCTCTGTGGTATCTGGGGTTGAGCATAGAATGATTTTTCAGCCTCTTTCACTGTTCACTATTTATAGATACTGATTTAACCTGATCGTAGTTTTCAACCTTTCTGAATCTGTATTGCCGGTTAGACTCTGATATGCCATCCATTGTCTGCCCCCACGCTGCCAAGAAGAAAAATATTCCGTTCATGTCACTCCTTTGGGAACCGCCATGGTTCTGCTGTTTTTAAGACCTATCACAACAGCTGAGGCTGGAGGGTAATATTGCATGTCTCTGCAGAAGGGGAAGTATCAAGGGCTGGATCCTTCTTGGCTTGCCGTGGTGTAAGGCTCTCTGCCTTCCTGTGGGGTCTTAGGAACATGAGTGAAGCCGTTATCATTCAGATATAGCATGAAACAGAGTATAGGTCATAAATGCAGCCCTAATGTAATTCTTGCACAAAGTTTTACATATATTTAAGTATACAGTGTTGTCCTAAGACCAAGCTATGGATAATCAGTCGCAAAGAGTAACAAGATCTGAGAGTGTAGGGGACCATAGTTTTTGTCCATTTTTAAGACTCTTGCAGCTAGAGTTGTGTACAATGATGTAATTACAAATGAGAATCTGGAACCCACTTTTTATGTAGAGTTAATTAGAAGTTATTTAAAGTTTTAGATCATTTTTGTGAAGATGTATGTTACATACAAATATCTGCCGCAGACTGTCCTCTTATTTTAAATCTGCAGCCTTAAGTGAATTTGCTGCAACATGTATTATGAGATCTTAATTCAAGTTGTAATGTTAAACTTTGAGCACTAGAGAGAAGCCTGAAGATTCAGTAATTGTTTTGCTCGACCAAAAAGCAGCCATCCTGTAAACATCTAGTTCTTTTAAAAACTTAAATACAAAATACTTTCTTACAAAAGTAAGAAAACTAAGAAATTCAGCTAGCCCTGAGATTTTCTTCAAGGAAGGGAGAAGTGTGAGGTTCATCGTTAGTAGGGACTATTTTCTAACCAGGATCAGATCTGTTGTCAGACCTGCCTGAAGGTGACAGTAGGTGAAATGACCACAATGCTGGGTAGAGGAGTTGCTCCGTAGAAGGAAATGAGGGCAATCCCAAACCCCCATTCCTATGTGGGTGATGCTGCTGTACTGTCGTCGTAAAGTAGCCAGAGTCACGTGGAATGTTGGAATGCACTGATGGGGATTGCCTGTATCTGGAGATTTTCAAGGGTTTATTCAGGGCTGTTATCAGACCGAGGAAGGTGGGGGAGAAAATAGGTATTCCTGTTTGAGGCTTTCTTTCAACACAACCTCCTTCCCATCTGTTCTTCACTCTCTTGATTGATAGTGGCTGTTATTATTTATTACAAAACATTTACACAGTGGCATACGTGAAAAGATAATCCACTGTTATTTTCAGTTTGTGTGTGCATGTGGCCATTGACTCATTGGACTAATGTACTTGCTAATGGACAAGGTGTACTTGCTTTGCCGTGGACTTTATGTGGGCAGCTGATGCAGTGAAGCAAATAGCTTGATCCATACTAGAGGGTTACAGAGCTGACAGATCTGTGGGAGGGTCTGTGGAAGGCAGGTCATGGTTTTCCCATGGTGATTCTTAGCAAAGCGAAACAGGTTCTGAACTGATTTCCATTGTAAATGGCTTCAGCATAACGTGGAGATTGGATTTAGGTACAGTCATTTGAAAATCACTGCCTGCCGGTTTTCCTTCATTACCATGTGATGTGGGAGGAGAAGATGAGGTATTACAGATATTTGAGTTCTGAGATGGTGGGTAACCAAGCAGTGCAAAGAAGTGAGATCATAGGTGTAATATTAACTGATGAAGTGTCAGGAGAGAAAGGGAGTTTCTTCGTAACAAAAGGTGGCCTATTATTGAGGGGAAGCTAAGTGAAGTTTAGTTAGTTTATTAAAGTTTCATTAAATTTATCTCCGTCTGCTTCACAGTAGTCTTAGGTTAATTTTGCCTTGGCCTCACATTACAGCATGAAGCTTGTCCACTTGGCTACAGCTCGGGAACAGCAGCAAGTGACTGTTCTCTTGAAAAAGTGTGGTAATCGGTACATATGGCTGACCTGTTACCTCTGAACCATCACAGTTTGTCTGCATTATTTTCTCCTTGGTTTCTTCATGTGTGTCTTTCCCTTCTTTTATTTTCACTGCAGTGGTTGGTACTGGGTATGAAGAGATTCAGCACGCGTCTGGCACGGAGTTCCACATTTAGCTGCTTTTGCTTGCATGTCAGTGGTATTTAGTAGGAAATGGCTTGTTATGGTTGAGAAGGTCCCCACAGGTACTGACTGCTTGCATTCCATGCCAGCACCAGTATGGTGCGATCCTATTGTGGAAGTAGACTCCAAAGAATTAAAACGTACCTTTAACCCTTTATTTTTTTTCTTGTCTTTGGAGACCTTGAATGACAGTTGTGTGTTGAAAATCTTCCCTGTCAGATTGCATCTATGCATAAAGATACATGTCTTAATTATTGTATGGGAGGCTATCAGTGAAGAGAGGAAAGATGTAGGGACGTATGATGCTGTCCGCTATGTATAATGTGTATGAGTGAGGCAAAATGCTGCACAGAAGTTTCTTTGTTGCATTATGCTTTCTGATGGGATAGAGGAATGCCTTTTCCCTTGCTATCTCTCAGTCTGTAATGTTGATTGGGATTAGAGGATGTATACAGGAAAATGTTTCAGAACTGGTAGGAAGAATAATCTTTGAGATCACCAGATGAGGAGACCCCTTATCCCAAAAAGTGGAATAAGCATGCTGGAATAGTCTCCTGCTAGCAGCAGGGGAGTAGTAATACTTGTTTTCCACTTATCTGTCACATTTAACAGTGACTAGGAATCAGTCTGCAGCCTGCAAATAGGAAAGATTCAATTTGCCTACAAATAGACTGGTCTCTAGAGGAATGACTGCAGAAGGTGGCTGTTGCATCAAGCACAAGTTTCCATTCACTGTGGGAGAGGTCTTGTGTATCCCACATAACCTGTATCCGCTGTGCTTACATTTCAGGCTCTGCCATATGGCTTGAGGATGTCTCTCCACATCTTGCTTTTCTAGACTTTCGGAAATGATTGGTTGTGTCTTTCTGAAAGCTACTAAAAACGTGATTAGCAAGGTAATAAGAGGCAAAAATGATCAGTGATCACCCAGTCCTGTTCTCTGCTCCCTGAACTGAAGCAGCTTCTGCTATCTTTTGTTAGATACATCTTTCTACCCATATCTACCCTCTTTTTATGGTGAGAATTTTCCCCAACAAGAAGAGAACTGAAGGAATTGGAAATGCCTTAGTTCTGAAGTTCAGGCTGATTTTTACGAATCATTTAAAATCAAGTTGCTGCTGCAATACAGTTCCTCCCTACTGCGCTTTTCTCCATCTGCCAACATGCAGGCATTTATTTATCGAAGTCATTGCTTCAGACTTCACTTGTTCTGCCAGGCTGTTCATTTCCATATGTCTCTGCTTCTGTACAACTAGATGCAAAAACTAGTTAGGCGCTATGCCTGGTTGCCAACCTGCATATGGCTCTGGAGATCGTTTCTGGAGGTTGACAATAGGGCAGTTATTAAAAGTACTATCTACTGCCAACTGAAAAAAAGCTTGGATGCTTTTTTCTTTTTGCTTATACAGATTGTGTTGAATTTATTCTGACTGTTATATCATTGTAGGGTAATTGTGTTCTCTTTCCAGAAGCTTTATCTTCTTGTTTTATGGATGGAAGTTATAAAAATAGAGTATCCCCCCAGTGTTCTGCATAAAACATGGTTGTTAGCAGCTGTGTCTAAGAGGGTTTTTCCCTTCTGCTTTGCAGATACACAAGGCATCTCCTTGTGTCTCACTTCTACGTGTAGTGGCTCACTTAGGGACTGAATATTTAACCTTTTAGCTCTGAGTTCAGCTCAGCAATTTTATGTGGAGTTTGATGTCCAGTAAAGCAGTAAACTATGCTCATGTGTCAAGATACTTCCTAGAGTGGAAGCAAGAGTGACAACCTTGGTGGCCTTAGGGTACGGAAGGATGGAATAATGCTTCATGAATGTCTGTAGTGTTGGCTACTTGAGAAATGGATTGAGAATCAAATTTTGTAAGATTAGCACAAGCCTAGAAGTGAATTCTCACTAGGTGAATTATGTCCTTGTTAGCCAGTGAGTGACAGATGCATCTAAATCAGGAAGATGTAAGAAAAACAAATAAAAGGTACTGTGTAAATTGGTATTTCAGTGTGTCTGATATAATTTCTCTCAGTAAGGGTTGCCCAAACACACTCCTTGGCAAGTTGAAGGTGTGGGGATGAGGACGTTCTTAGGGAAATGCATTCAAGAAGACAAGAAACATCCTCAGGTTTCTAGGCAGAAAGGGTTGGTTACACTCTGCCACTAGGTGAGGTCAACTACAACATTTACTATATAGTAAATATAAAGCCCCTGTATTTGAGGCCGCATCCTCTCGCTGTTACTCTAGTGGAAAAATTAGCCTGAGTCCTTTTGGACTTATTTGTGCTGTAATAGGCTCTGAGTCCCTCAAGGGCGTATAGAAATGCATTTTTGCTTCTGTAACTTTGCATACGTTACTTGCTAAATTCAACATAGAAGTTCAACCCAGGCAGCCCCATCTACTGTTCTACTATTTTTTCTGGTACAGTTATGGTTTCCATTGCATCTGCATCAGTTTGATTGAGCAGTGTTCGAATGCAGAGGAACTTTCCCTGCCCTGAAGAAGAAAAGGCAGAAGAGTGAGAAAGGAAACAATCTTCCTAAAACAAAGCAGCTTGCCTGCAGTCGCCTAGCCTGCGGAGGAGAGCTCAGCTCTCCTGGGTCTTACCCAGTGCCCCATTCTGTTCTGCCCTGTGTCCCCTAGGGTCTGCCAGACCTGTTTTTTGCATTCTGAACTATAATAATTCATTCACAACCCCTCAGAATACTAACGAGGTAAAGTAGGTTGATGTGGAATGTCATGGAAGGAAAATCAAGTACTTCAGGGGATTACTTTTTATACTTTTTCAATATAAAAGAATTCTCAAATTATCTTAACTAAAGCCCTGCACAGGATCAGTTATCCAGATATGCAGGAAAACAGTGTTTGAAAACACTCTAGGAAAGAAAAAGAGAGAGGAACTTGGGGAATCAAATTTTAATGAAGCAGATGCACATCTTCAAGTCTGTTGACTATTATTGCAGCACACTTGCAGTCATTGCTCTCTCTAAGGATTCTCTACCAGCAGTGCAGACCTGCAGCTGGGAGTCTCAAGGAGCAAGCAAGCCAAAGGCGCTTGCAAAGCCTCCTTACCACTTCTTTTTGCCACCCTGTTGTCTCTCCCTTTTAGCTGGTTCACGTTACAGGGCTCAGTGCCCTTCTGCAGTTCTCTTGGCAAAAAGGAGGGCCTGTGTGCTGCCTGCTTCTGAAGCCTCTCTCCATGCCAGCCTTTTTAGAGAGGCGTATTTTATTACTGCCCAGGGCAGTGCTTCTCAACTGGATGTAAAGTCTCACAGACTGTGTGAAATTCAAAGGATCTATGTTGCTTTATGCAACTGAGAAGCTGACCCAGAATTTGGGACAGCGCTCACCTCAGATCCTAATTTAAATGGGTTTC
>JAOXNO010000078.1:42511775-42556111 GCA_028565335.1 Limnodromus scolopaceus
TGTTGCTTTATGCAACTGAGAAGCTGACCCAGAATTTGGGACAGCGCTCACCTCAGATCCTAATTTAAATGGGTTTCAGCCTGGTCTCCTCACGTATGGAGTGAGCAAGGCTCTGAGCAGGGAGCACCAGAGGTAAGTGAGGTCCCCTTGGCTGCATGGTGAGGTGAGGAGACTTTCTTCTCCGTCAAGACTTGATGGATTAGGAATGACTTGTCAGAGACAGCTTTTGTTATTCTGCTGCAGATGGGATGAGAGAGAAGCTGTGTAAAGTGGGAGGAAACAGGGCTGACTGGACAGGTTGGGAAGAGGTGGAGGATAGTGGCTGTGGTTCAAGGTCTTTCTTTTTCATTAAAGAAGCCTACCCTACAGCTCAGTGACTATTCCATCATGGAGTGAACAAAGGAGCTTAATGACAGTCATCTATCAGCTGTCCACGTTTTAAGCTTCAAGATGTCTCTATTCCCAGAGCTCCTTGCCATGACAAGGCTAATTGTAGAGTTATAATGCTATACCTACCCCTCCTGACATGCTCGCACTGGCAAGGACCAGGGCTAAGGCTGTGATAATTATCACTGCAAGCAAGTACATTAGCATAAATGTAGTTTACCAATGGGGCTGCTCTATTAGGAAGTGCAGAGTATAGAAGAGTAGGATCTAAAACAAGGACTATGAAATTAAAGCCATATTGAAACAAGGCTTTAATTGTGTGGAGGATCAAAATAGGTAGGGAAAGTATCATTTTACTCTCCTGAATCCCTCTGTGCAGTTTTCTTTTCTTATTCCTATTCATCACGACTATTTTTCTCAGTCTGCTGGAAAGCTTGGATATCCACCGATGGCAGATTGAATTGAAGGACCCTTTTTCTGGTGTCACTGGAGAGCTCTCACTGAAAATAGGGTATGCCATCAAGTCTCAGAGAGCAACTGAGACTTGCCCGTACCCAGGGACTTTTCTGGTACCCTGCTGGGCAGCTCGCTGGGTTACAAAGGTTCATACGAACTTGAGAAGCCCTTGCAACAAAATTTGGGTGGATCTTGCAAAATTCTGCATCCTAGCTTTCAACTTTTAAGTGGCGGAAGGGAACAGATTTCTTTCTTGCTGTGGTTAACTGGACTGTCTTGGGCTTTTGTGAGGCGCTGGAGAAGTTTCTTTTGATCTTCTGGGATATTAAGAATTTATTTTTTTTTCCATCCAAGGCAGGGCAAGAAATAAATACTAGAACTTCGGTCGTTGTGTCTGATCTGCCATGCTCAGATGAATGCGGGCACATTTTGTGCACCCATTGCTAATATACTGAGATGTAGGATCAGGGCCTGGCAACTCCTCCCTTGACTGTTAGTTTCTGTGGCTGGAAATCTTTCTCCAAAGAAATCAGGGAGTTGGACCCTATTAAAAATAATTACAGTATATCTGTGCTTTGCATGTTTCTTTGGCAGGCACAGTATTCCTCATTCTAGTGCATAGTTATGTATCTGTATATGGAGACTTTGAAGCTGTTTCCCCTGACCTCCTTTTCTTCACCAGTCATTTCACCTGGAATATTGAACTGATTTAGTAACTTCTTTATCTTTTCTACCAAACCCAGTTGTCGATAGGAGAAGTTTGTTGTGAAAAGTAATAAAATAAAGGAACGCATGATAAAAATCATCAACTTAAATGTTGAACAAGTTTTTTTTTTCCTTTCTATCATATCTGTCTTTCTCCTGTCATCTCAGACTGACTGTCCGCTCAGGAGATTCACACTCCTTCATTCTCTGTAATTTTGTGCATTCCATTCTTTACTTCTCTCTTTCCCCTTTAGTGCTTTGGTGTCAACCTCTGTTGCCTGTTGCTTTCTTCAGTGTCATCATTTCTGCTTCCTTCTAATTTTCTGGCTGCTTGGCTCCCTCTAGCTGGTACCCGTTCAGTGCTCTGAAGGAGCACAGGAGCATCATGCCTGCCACCCACCTGAGTTTTTATATTCTTGAGTCTCATTACAGGGTTTGGAGGGGACCTTAATTTCCTCATTTCTCTCATAATAAGGCACTTGGTTTTGAGGGTTTCAATACCAGCTGACTGATGACTGCATGAACCCCATATGCTGTTCTAGTTTGCGGGGGAGGGATATTTGAATCTGGAGGATTGTATCAGAACCACAGGGAAAAAAAGGAAGATTGGGTTTATATACAGATTATAGAGATACCTTTCTTCCAACTTTGTGCTCTGACCTCTGATTCTTTAAGGCTCCTCTGCATGCTATAATAACTTCAGTATTTGAGTTGTTTATGGTCTCTGGGGTGTGTGTGTATATATATATTTGGTTGTTAGCTCTAGAGCTGGGTGGAATGACTCAACCTTTGAAGGTGACTACCTCTCTCCTCTGACTACACTGTCTAGAAGACAAGCGTAGGCTAACCTTGTAGCTTTCTGACAGCTTAATTTACAGGGGGCTAGATGTGAAGGGTGCGGGTGATGGCAGGGACACACAGGGAATCGGGGACAAAGCAGGTACTGGAGGACTAAGCTAAGGTTGGAACTGCTAACACAAGTGTGGTTTCTTTTCTGGCCCTTCTGTACTGCATAAGGGCCTGTGAGCAGGGGTGTTGCCTTACTCTCAGCTTGTCAGTGACCGGGAGAGGTTTATAGCGGGTATGTTCTTCCTCCAGTCTCAATCTGACTCCTACTGGATTAGGATTCCTCTTCCCTTGCCCACAAAAATCCAGTGTTCCCAAAAACAGTTCCATGATTTGTGGTTGCTAGAAAAATGGCAAAGAGGGAGATTTTTCAGCCATTCACAAATCACGTCGGCCTTTGCAAAAGCACAGAAATGAGCAATTTATTGCACAAAGATAGACAATTTATTGTTTTGTTAAATGAAAAGTGTGCTTAGTACTGACATTTATAGGGTCTCTGATATTGGGGACCTGACAGCCACAAGCTACAAAAGCCCCGAAGGCTGGAACATACCAGCATTCACATTGAGTACGCTGAGCTGCACTGGGGGGGAGCCAGGGGGGAACCACATTAGATTTTTCCTAGCAGTCCCCAGCAGACTGGCTTGGGAAAGCATTATTGAAAACCTCTCCTAAATCAAATTCAAGATATTATAGGAGCACCTACGAGGGTCTGTCAGGATTTCCATTATAAGCCCATATTTTTCAGGTTTATAACTCAACCATAAAATTCTGCTCTGGACTGTGACTTGGCATAAAATGTCTCAGCCCAAAGCATATTTTTTTTTATTATTATTCAAGAAATATATGTATTTGGCTATTGTTAAGTTGCTAGAGTTCAGAAACAAAAGCTGGATTTCTCTATATATAGACCCGTAAATTAAAATGCTTTTCCCCCTAGTGAGTGCCTTTCTTTCACATTGTATTTTGGAATGTAACTTACGCTGCTTGGATAACTACAAAAAATGGGTGGCCGAGGCACTGACGTTTAAAGTTACGACCCCCCATGTTTTTGCAGAGTACCAAAGTATGCACGTGCCCCACGTCCTAAAACCACGTAAGAGTCTTCAGGGAACTCTGCAAAGCCATTTGCAAAAGGTCCCGGGGCTCTAAAGGATGTGCCTGTATTTGAAGAGAGCTTGGATTTCACAGTTAGCTAGATCTCCCAAGTTCTCCTGTGTAATTCAATGCTCAGGCATAAATCCAGTGGCCTTTTGTACAAGAAAAGAGAACTGGCCTGTTGAAAGGGAAGGGGGATGTTCAGCAGAAAATATTCCAGATGAGGGCTGTGGTCCATAGTATGAGATCAAACTTATCAGATGTCTGTTAGCAGAAGAGCTACTGACATGTCCCAACTCCAGATGTATCTTAAAAAACCAAAACTGTCCACTCTTCAAGTATAACTGCTTCTCTGTCCAAGCGGGAGCCAGAAGTAGTGGCAGACTGAAGCCTGTTGTCTCCCTGTCCTAGCGTGACTTGCTGTTATCAGGGGCCCATGAAAAATGTATGAAAATGGCAGTCACTTGATACCCTTTAATGAAACCTTGCTGAGGTATGTATATCTCAAACCATAAATGAGACCTGAAGATAACACCTTATATCCTGGTACTTTGCTGATACATTTCTTCCATCCCAAAGTAAAGTTTTACAGAAAGACCAGAACAGGGTACGTGACACACAAAATCTACTGAAACCGAGTTCCCCGGAGACACAGCAATGAATGCACCTGCAGCAGCGACCAGCGGTCAGTTCAACAGCTCCTCGATAAACTGGGGATAGAGGGATGGGTAGCTGAAAGAATACGCTTCCTGGGGATGCTGTGTAATCTCTGTGCGTGCTCCTGTGCGATGCAGAAGACCAAAGTGAGTCTGCTTAATGAAATGAGAGAGGGGAGAGGGCAGTTCCAAGTGGCTGCTGGCACCGTTTCAGGTGCCATCCCAGCCCTCAAACCTACAGGGTCATCTGGCAGTCAGGTGTCATTAGTCAACGCTCTCCCGCTTTCCCACATCCCATCTGTTTTTGTCTAGCCTGTTTGTGCAAATTAGCTCTCAGTATGCAGCACTTCTCACTGTAGTTTGGTTTTCTTTCTTCATCCTGTGACCTTCATGCTTCCTTAAATTTTACTGTTGTCTGTGAGCCAGAGTAAAATACTTGCTGGTTCTATTTTTATTTACTAACTGTCCATGTTGGCAAACAGAGGGGATCGTGTTCCGGACAGTGCATGACTTAAACCTGAAGTCCTGCAACATGTCAGTATCTTCTAATGATAGGGGAAAGAGGATTGGATTATGTATCCCGTGAAAAATATTGAGCCTTAAAGGAGTGTGTTGCTCTGAACGGAAACATTTCTGAATAGGTTTGAATTTTCCAAATGAAGACTTTGTCCAAGATCTTAGAAATGTCTTTGGGATTTGGTTTGGGTTTTTTTTAATTAATTTTAAAATAAATTGTTTTGGAAAAAAACCCAACAGCTTACTTTCATAAACATTTTTGTTCTTTTTTTTTTTTTTTTTTCCAAAATGGTATTTTGTCAGGTTGTTTCACACATATGACTAAAGTCAGTTTTAGAGAAGGCAACTTCATTTTTTTAACAAATTGTCTTGATCAGCATTTTCAAGGAACCTGTGTGTATAACTAAAATGCTGCACTGTAATACGATTTTTTGTGTGTGTGTTTAGGCTCAATTTGCATTACTTGCCTTCCTTTACATAGGGACTTCCCTACAGCAATGTCTCCCGTGTCAGCGGTCAATGAACCAATCCAAATTGCATGATAGCATGATATAGTAGATAGGGAGAAAGAAATGAAACATAAGCTATCAGAAGGGGACTTGAAAAGGCTGAAAGTACATCAATTTCCATATGTTTGGGAGTGGAGATGGTTTAAGAGCTAGGTGTCACTGAAGAAGGAGTTTGACACTGTGAGTAGACTGGAACGCTACACTGTGACACTGTGAATGATAGGTGACAGTGATTTTAAGTTAAGGCTTTTGGAGGTGGCACAGATAAGAATATGCTGCCATGCTTTACTGACTCCTGGGAATTACTGTGTCAACTCAGGCTGCCAGCATGCATCATGTAGCATGTGGTACTGCATCTTTGGTGCTCCCCGAAGATGGGTGATGCTGGGATCCCTGTGCATTAACTGTATGTGCAGGTTCTGTTCTGCTGGTGAGAAAGCTTGACGTGGGGTCCTGTTTCATGTTTGCTGGCGTGTTTCTGCCTACACTGGCATGCATGTTAAATCACAGCAGAAGTTTGCTGCTGGGACTTGGTCGCAAACATTTCTGAATGTTGTATTTAAAGCAGCTTAACTTGGAATCATCTCATCCTGTCCAACATTATCATTGTTGCACTCCCCCCTCATACTTGGGCACACACAAAATAGTGCTGTCTTCCCACCTTGCAGACCACATGTCTGCTAAGCACAGGAATATCATTGTCCTAGTAGCTGAGGAACTGCAGATTCAAAAGACCAGGTGGTATGTCAGGACTCTGAGGTTGAAGCCAATGTCTTTATTTTCCAAAACTGAGAGTTCATTTCCTAACCTTCAAACAATCTTTTCTTTCTACAGGGCATAAATGCTATTTATATGCTCAAGAAGAATAGAGCATTTGGTGTTTCTGAATTTGCAGGAACATAGATGACTCTTTCTGAAATTGTTTTTTGTTTGGGGTTTTTTTGCACAATTTCAGATTAAAATACAAACTTTGGAGTCCCACATAAAGATAAGTCTCCAATAAACCAGCCAGGTCAATTAGAATAGAGGCTGGATTTGTCATCATCACTATAGGAAGCTCTGACTTTACCTCCTCTAATTAACATTGAAAAGCGTCCACTTGTACTCAAAAAGTGAAATGAAATTGCAACAGATGTAGTGGTTTGGGGGTATGCAAAGTTCATCATAGGAGAAGAGATTATAAATGTTTGGGTTTATTTAGTTTAGCTAAATGAAGTTTTGTATGCTGAATGTTGGCTATAAATTTAGCATGGTTAAATACCCATGAGGAAAACAAGTACATAAGGTAAAGGACAACACTAGCATGAGAATGAATGAGTCCTAACTGGCTATGAATACATGTAGAGTGGAGATTAGAAGAAGGTTATTAGGCACTGTAAGTGGTAAGGTTCTCAAACCTTCTAGTAGAAATAACGGAGGCAGAACAATGCATGACTTGTAAGATGGAGCTTGATAAGTTTATGAAGCAGATTTGGACTGAATGGTACGGTTGCTTTCAAGGGGCAGAATTTGGTGACAGGGTTGCTTTTAGTTCCCTGTTTCAAAGCTGAGTAGTAACAGGGCAAGAATAAACAATGAAAGGAAGCGTTCCCATGCTTTGCTGGGGGACAGCCGTGGTCTGAAATTTGGAGCTTCTGGTGATAGAGATGAAATTGTATTCTGCACTTCAGATTGTTTCTTGTTTTTCCGTTTCTTACTTGCTCACCTTACTAATTCTTAATTCAAATTAAATCACATTCGGATTCCATTAGCTGAACTGAATAATGCATTACTCTGAGTTTTCATTGAAATCAGCAAGCCTATTCATGCAATGATGATGCTATTCTTGTGAGTAAACATATCAGAATCAATCTCATGTGTGTTCAGCCTCCTTCACCCTAAGAAAAAAAAAAAATGAAGCTTTCGCTTCAACTTTCTTTTTTCCTTTTGCCGTTGCCTAGGGCTTGCTATCAGTAATTTGTGGTATGTGTACAGTAGGTGGAAAAGACACGTAATGGAATTATTTAATGAAGACTTTATTACATTTAAACATGTCTAGTTTGTGTTGGAGACTAATGACCCGCAACATTTCTTTGTGGAACTGGCGGTTCAGGGAAAAGATGAAATAACAGTGTCTTTGATTTTGTCTACATTTAAAAATAAATCATTGTAGTTCAGAGCTCACCCACCTGGACAATATTTCATTTATGAGGGAATTTATTCCATGTTCTCCCCATCTTTTTCTATCTACCTTGCCTTCAAGCTCTCTTTGTTTCTTGTGAGATATTCAGACCTACACGTCTTTTTGGACTACCAGTATTCACAGAATAATGTTTCATATTTTGTCTGCCACAGTTCTTGCGTCCCTCCCCTTAGTTATGAATTCTTTTCTACTCTGCTTCTCACAAGTAAAGCTTGTTACCTCCTCCTCTGTAATCTTTCCAATTTTGCTCTTACTTGACTTTCTTCCCTATATACTCTTCTTTTTAAGACTAAAATCTTAATAATGGTGTTATGCTCTGTACAGTTCTGTGTATCTTGAATTCTCAGACTAATAATAATTCTTTTTACTTCTCATTTTAAAACCATGAATATCAGAAAGAAAGGAAATTTAATCACAGAAACAGTAGAAAATCTTTGTTTTGACAGCTCTATATGGTGTGGGTTTTTTTTCACTTTGCCTCCCAAGCTGAAGTAAGCATAGATTTAATTTGTGGCATCTTTTTTTTCATATAAAATTGCAAAGGCATTTGTAGTTACCACTATGATAAACAAAATAAAACAAACCACTTCTCTGAATTGAGTCCTGTGCTGCTGAAGCAGATCTTAATAATTGAGAAGATATCTCACATCCCTTAGTACCTTACACTGACTTGGTCTTGTTATTTGATGTTGCTGCCAAGGGGTTAGATTCAGGTATTTGTATGGATCATGTCTGTGCCACTGATGTGTGTTGTATTTAGTAGTGTCCCAGGCAGTTGAGCAGTGCAGAGAAGGCTCCAGGGAGACCTTAGAACGGCTTTCCAGTACCTGAAGGTGGCCTACAGGAGAGATGGGGAAGGGACTCTTTGTCAGCAAGTGTAGTGATGGGACAAGGGGTAATGGTTTAAATTGAAAAAGGGGAGATTTAGAGTAGGTCTTAGAAAGAAATTCTTTCCTGTGAGGGTGGTGAGGCACCAGAACAGGTTGCTCAGAGAAGCTGTGGATGCCCCATCCCTGGAGGTGTTCAAGGCCAGGCTGGATGGGGCTTTGAGCAACCTGGTCTGGTGGGAGGTGTCCCTGCCCATGGCAGGGGGTTTGGAACTCGATGATCTTTAGGGTGCCTTCCAACTCAAACCATTCTATGATTCTATGATCTATTAATAGCCTGCCTTTGTATCATCAGACTCTTCTTTTTGCACTAGGGAAGTGGTGTTTGGGTTTTAATCTCTGTGTAAATCCCAGCCTCACCAGCATTCACAGCTCCCTGTTGTTACCTTCCAAAGAGGCAGGATTGTAACTGTGAGTGGTTCTCTTTCAAATTCAGCTCTGGCTCCTTTCCCATCTCGCATCCTCGCTTTCCTCCCCTTCAATGTCAAAATTTCAGGATAAAATGCATCTTTGACATAGTCACAGCCTTTTCCAATGTGCTGCAGTCCCTTGGCCCCCAACTGTCAGGCTTATTAGGTGGAGACCCAGGATTCGCTTTGTTAGGGTAAGACTTTAAACTGCTCCTCTGTGATTGAAAAGACTGACTTTGGTTTAGAACTCTTCTTCCTCAGAGACCGTGACAGAGTTAAGTGATGTTCAGCCAGTGATTTCATGAAACACACTTATTTTAGGATTAAATTGTAGAAAACTCTAATAAATAAGCAATCTGTAAAGCAAGCAGGCTTTTGACCCTTTGTCTAGTGCAGTCCTACGTGATGCCCATTTTCTGTGTTCTCTGTCTCTTACAAATGAGTCAGAAAGGCTTCCTCTATGAAGGAGAATCGTGTCTAAGATGCTGGGTGTTTTTTAAGTAGCTTGTTGTTTTGTCCAGTTCAACTGGTGGTCTGTGTTTTTGTAAAAATCTCAAGGGTGGCTTGAATATTGTTTGACCTTCTTTGGAGCTGGTTTTGATTTGACTTCCAGTCTTTACCTTGGCCGCTGTATAAATGGGTTTAAAGAACGGATGAAAACCATGAGGAAGCTCCTTCTGCCTGACAGAGCCAGCCAGTTACCAGAATTTGAAACATCTGAATAGTGAAAAAGATTGTACTTTTTAAAAGAAGCTGCAAAAAATGCACTTGGCGTATTTAATCTTGAAATAAACTCAAGCAAGTTCCGTTTACATACATTTATCTCATATTTTTTACTTTATTTCCTGAAAGGTATACTGTGGTATGTCAAGTGTATCATATGGTAACATCCCTGATTCTGACATTATATAATAAATATTATTATAACAATAAAATATAATTGAAAATCTTTTGAAGGTACTTTTGATTAGCACCCATTTCATTGCAACACAATGAGATGTTTTTAACAAAGAAATAAGCTGTTGCAGTTTTCTTTAAGTAGTAGCTTTCTTTAATACTTGTTAATATTGTAAAATCTTATAAAGAAGAAATTGATACTTCCACTATGTATTTTATTATGATATGGTGTCACATTAGGATTACAGGAGCAGATGTGTCATAACTATATAAAATAATATACAATTATTGGAGGAAAGGGAGAGAAATTTAAAAGAAGTTAAAAGCTCTTAACTGTATGAAAGATTAATATCAGCATTTTACCGCTGATGTAACATGTGCTGGAATAGTTGTAATAATTACATCAAAAGCTGCTTCGAGAAACAAAACAACCTGCATTTGTGTTTGGGGGGAGGCTGAAGTCCTCAAGCATCAGACTGATGCTTTGCAGGGCTAGCTCTTCTCCAGGTTCTAGAAGACTGGAAATCCTGCACACGCAGACTGTGCAGCATGCCCAAAGCTGCAACACATTCAGGATTTGTCAGACCAACATCGTCGATGACCTAAACCCTCAGAGATTAGGCACAAATCATGTCAGACACATTGGATTTACCATATAGGTGCTCCACTGCAGACTTGCCTGTATTTTTGTCCTGGAAATCCCAGTGGGCGCATGGGAATCCAAGTGCCTTAGAACGCTTGCAGTAGATTCCAGGGGCTAATTTGGTGTAGCTTACCTTCATATCCTCTTTTAACTTTCTAATTAGCTGAACATATCAGCCTGTGGGGATTTTTTCTGGTTCTTTTCCTTTCTAAGTGCATGTACACGCACATTTCCATATTGGCCAAAAAGTGTTAGGCCTCTTGCTATTTTGCTCAGCAGAGAAAGAAGCAGACATGACATTCTTGAATTTGTTTCCTTGGTAAGGTCCAGTGTTCTGTTGCTTGATATGATGAATATATCTAAACTGGAAATCCGCAAAATGGCAGGCAGAAAAGCAGGTGCATTGCAGAGAATTTTGCTTAAGCGCCAAGCGTGTGCCTCTTGCTTAGCAGTATAGGAATTATGCTAAATGGGTAGCGGCTTGCAATGAAGAGTCAACCACTTGAGGTCATCGGGCAATTACGATAATGGTAACCTCACACCATTTTTTATTTCATAGTCTGTTTGTGTGCAGAACCTGTTAGGAGATGCTTTCTAGTTTCTCATCATTTTCATGAATGATAATCTTTCACTTCATCCAGGCTGCACGCAGTGAGAAGAGATACAACTTTTAATCTTGAATGTTTGCCCCAGAACAAATTATGGTGAAGAAAAGATTATTTACATTTTAAAGCAGTAGATGACAAATACCATTGATTCTTAAGCAAAAACCTATTCTAACCAGCCTCTTCAGTGACGCCTGCACTCAGTGGTAGTTTGGAAGGCAATGATTTGAATGGGGGTCCCTGTTTTTATGGTAAAAGGCAAGAAGTGAGATTGGAAAGGGCTGGATTCTGTTCCTGGCTGTTTTATAGAATTTTTCATTTTTTTTAATGAGGTATTGACACATCAGTTAATTCTTTTCAGCAAATGGGCTTGCAGCCCTTCATGTAATAAAACATTTGGAGGCACTAGACAAGTGCCAAATGTTACTGCTTGACTGTTTCAAATTGAGAGAACTTCCTAAGATTACATATGTAAGTCCTGTCGCAGTTTTGTTTATTTACTTTAGCCTGAAGATAAATGCAACAGTTGGATTCCAGTTTTCAGACAAAGTATGTACCTTTGTGGTTACCTGAAAGTATGCGAATTGGCATATCTTAATAAATTTCCACCTGTCAGCTGACATACAGTGACTAATTGTATGTTACAACTTTCTTTACTTGCGCAACAATGTGATTATGTGAGGTCCCTTTTAGGTAAGCTTTTTAGATAAAGGTGATTTATGTTAACCAGTTTTACTGTGCATTCCCGGTGGGTTGTAGCACTCACAATGTTTTATCAAATCACAGCTGACAGGTGGTAAGTCTGAGATGGGGTGATATCTGTCTAAATAAATACGGAATATGCATAAAAGCCAGGATAAAATCTTTGTGTTGAGTATGCCATATAACTAGTTTTCTCAAATTCCACGGACATACTTTTGTTTCCATCTCAAGCATTTTTTAAAATCTCCTTATCTATTTCCATCAGGAACATTGCTTGGCAAAATCAAAAGTGTTTGAGCCAGTTACAATACCCACAAATACTGTGAGTAAGAATGATTCAGAGCACAAATATGTATTTGTGAAGTTGCATCATCTAACTTAAATCTTCGGCTTTCCAGATGCAGTTGACACAGACACCACCACATCATTTATGGCCTACTGTTAGTTTGTGAAGCCAAAAACCCATACTTACCAGAACTAGATAGCAGAGGATCATAAGCATCTGCTTTATAATTGATAATCTCATCTTTCACTGCCCTGAAGAGGGCTAATTGGTATTTTGAGGCCAACATCAAGTTGGAGATTGTTAGGAACAGCAGGTATTTTAGCTTCAGCAGATCTGAAACACGCTACTTTTGCTGAAGTTTCTAATAGTCAGTACAGGTTCAATAATGGAAAACATATCGCTGTGTAGGTGTTGTCTATACAGTTTCTAAAAGAGAATTCCAGGCTTATTGTTGACTACTATTTGTGATTCCTTAGAAAGAGAGAAAAAAAGCAAAAACCCAAGGAAAAGACAGCCCTTCGTTTCAAACATCAGCAATCTCCAGAAGAGTCACGCTTTTTCCTATGCCATATAATGAGTCTGGTAATCCTACTTTAAGGCTGCTGATGTACTTGGCTACCACATGGAGCTGGGTGGTACTTCTCTTCATTCTAGCTAGCAGTCAGAGGAAAACTTAATATGAACATTTATGTATCCAAAGCTTTTCCCATTCCAGGAAGCAGATTTTCCTGGCCAGCTTTGTCTGTTGAAGGTGTCTGGGCATAAGTATGGTGACCCAAAAGCAGGACTGGAACATAAGAGCTCAGGCAAATGTTATTTAATTGAATCTGTACCTATGTACTGACGTTTGTCTACAGCGCACAATCCTTTTTTCATCCATCACCTTACTGATGCTCATTTACCTTGGCATTTGGAAAGGCTTCTTCTTAGACAACATCACAATTAAAGAATAAGTTCTGAAATTGAACTAGCCTTAGTGGAAACTGGTAAAAGGCATGTAAAACCATTTCATTTATTAGTATAGCATGCCATTTAAAAGGAAAGTTACAGATGGCTTTCCAAAGCTTGCCATTTCTAATTAGGTTCAGTGTGGTTCAGGCTTCAGTCTTTTGGTTTGTATTGTCATAGAAACTTGAACTGAAATTACAGCCCCATAATACCCCCACAGGGATTAATTTATCTTTTCTGCAGTTACTGGCTGTATTAATACTGCCCAAGTGTATTATTACTGGCCATTGGCATGTGTAGGTGGTGCTAGTGAGTTAGTGACACTTCTCTAACACAATTGTTAGAATTTCAACGAAATTCTTGCGCCTAAATAGCTTAGACTTTTGTAAAAATCTCAGCATAGAGTAATAGAAAATGCAGCATTGTGAACTTAAATGTTGCTCTGTTGTCTTGGTGCAACCAGTTGTTTCAGTCCTCAGTTTTATTTTGAGCAGAATTTGGTAGAAATAACAGGACTGCAAGGGGGGGTGTTGTTTTTCATAGAAATAGTTCTTAAGTTCATAGAAACGGCCCACTATGTATTCAGCCACTTACTGGGGATCTGCTTGGTAGTAGTTGACCCGAAGGTACAAAATTCTCAGTGGTGTAGCCTTGTCATGTAGCCTTCATGGAGGAATGCAGGATTGTCTTCATATGAATGCAGTTGTGTGCCATGACCAGCCTTCCCTGTGATTAAAGAAGGCCAACCAGAGGCTGGTATGTGGTTTGAGCTCAATGTAAGTTAAAGTAATAGTAACAATTGGTCAACTCACAGATCCGGTGAAAGACTTTCTCATAGCTAAAGATGTGTGTATCTTCAGGGATGTTTTTATTTATCAGTCTTTTGCTCATTGCATATGAAGAAATTAATTGTTTAGAAAAGAAAATGTTTGCAAATTACAAGTCTGTTTTAAAAATACTTAAGAGAAGTAGAATCAGCACTGGCCAGTAGTCTTGCTTTGAGAAGGAGATTGGACCAGGTCACCTCCAGAAGTCCTTCTAACTAACATTTCTGTGTGTGCTCTCAGCTCTTTGCAGAGAACATGCGGGCTGGTTTAAGTTTCTTAGTTGTGTAATTGCCTTATTCTAAGCTAAAATCCTTTTCGGTCACAGGTGAAATAAGGGTCCTTGTAGATACTGTCTTGTGGCAGGCATTACCCCTTACTTCTGTTATAAATGTAGTCTCTTCTAATCAGTCATTTCAGGTGAAGTAAAGAGAGCTACGAAAGTGCAGTTCCAGACTGAGTAATTCTGACTGCTTTGTAAAGGGCAAGGAAATACTTCTGTGAGGAGCACCATTAGAAATACACATTATCATAGCTACAAAGTAAAGTATAAAAAGTACTCCTGTACCTTCATGCCTTACACTGGCTCTGCGTACTGAACGACTGATCTTTCTTTACCTCTATCTGACCGCAACCATATGCAGAGCACAAGTCTCAAAATCAAAATTAGAAAAAGAGTACGTGAGGAACGGTGAGAAATCTAAGGGCTGAATATGCACATTTTCACAGGAAATGTGATTCCTTGGTAGAAGTTTGAATTCTAAGGACCGGCTCATACCTGTACTCGTACATGTGGAGCAAAGTGCTGTCCGTCATAGGAGGTCATAATCTGCCTCTTAGTGATTTTGCCCTAATGTCAAATAGGGGTGCAGTTGCTATAGTTCTTTAGCAATTTTGCCATTGTTCAACTTCTGCAAAACACAGCATCAGCCCCCAAGAAAGATGCCCTCATATTTCTCTTCTGCTTCAGGTGCCCCCTCCATTCAATGTAGAACCTTTCAAGCACTAACAGAACATACAAAAAATAACCCCCTTCTCTCTACTTTCTGGGTTGTGATTACAGAGCCCTCCTACGCTGTGTACATTAGGCAGTATAGCGTTGGAAAGGGAAGATAAAGAGTGCTTGAGTGATGCAAAGAGCCAGTTAACTTCAGGTCACAAGCCCATCCAGATGTACTTGAACAGATAATGGTCGTAAACAGATTTTTCTGAAATCTCCTAACTAATGGGATCTCTAAGGTAGGAAAGTCAGTCAATTGCATCAGTAAGTTCTCTGCTGTTTCAATTGTCCTTTGCACATGCTGATGAAAAATACATATGTACATTCACATTTCAGTTTTGCAAAGAAGAATGCGCCATTTGTCCCCATTTATTTGCCCACCTTTCTCCCAGAGTTAATTAAAAACCTCAAGCCACAAGTACTTAGTAAGTCATGGAAGCATTTACGAACTTCCCAAACTTTGTATACTGCTGGCCAGTGACTCCAGTTGAAAGGTGGCACCTTGGAATCAACTAAAGCAGTAGTATATTTGGTTACTGAAACAATTTTGAATTGTAATCCTGATTAGGAGGGAGTCTTCTGGGTAGTAGTCTTCTGAGCACCTTCCCAGGGCTGTCCCTGTGGGAAGGGGTGTGTTTGAGGCAGCTCTGTTCTCTCCTCTGCAAAGCCCCTGTGACAGAAATAGCTTGGTTGGTGGAAACAGTGCTGGAATTTTCATCCAGTACTGGGCTGGGCATAAATGTCAGTTGGTAAATAGTTGGTAAATGTGTTTCATCCTATGGCTCTGAAGGCTATTATACTACTAATATTTCAAAAGTATCGGTTGTTTTTGGTTTTCCCAGATTCTTTAGACAGCTAAGGGTCTACAGAAGGTAGCATGTATTAGATCATCCTCTTTGATCTTCACTGTGCTTTGTCAGGCAGTCCAGTAATGGCTGGTGCAGAAAAGTCCACAAAAATAACCATTTCCCAGTTGATCTTATTCACCACACCCTTATAAACATATCTGAGACGAGGGAAGAATCTGTCCTATCATTTGCATTTATTGTGTGAGTTTTAATTTACTTTCTGTTGGTATTCGGGTCACCAAAACACCCTGTTATGTTTCTTGTTCTATTTTCCTTCATATAAAAATAAATGTCAGGATGATAATTTGAATAATCTTTTTTTCCTGAAAGGGTAGGTACTTTCTTTTCTGTAGTCTCCTGTGTGCCTTCTTTCTGTTTAATGTAACCTTTCATAGATTAAAAAGGCAATGATGTTAATAGAATTGCATAATTGTCAACAGATAATGTTCTCCCAGTGAAATATAGCTATTGAGGCTTAGCTAAAGCATTTATAGCAAACAAGCGTGCAGAAACAAAACAAAGATGTTTATTTTCAAAGTGACACATTTTTGCCATCATTGGCACCTAAATCCTCAGATACGTCATTCAGCTCCTGCAGGACTGGGACCCAAGCATTCCCAGTGCTCCACTTATTGCTGGTAGGTGTGATGACTTCCATTGGGTGCAGGAGGTCTTGACCCTGGTCATGCCCAGAGAGAAGCAGTAATTTCAGAATTCGGACACAAATCCAGCCTTTCCCAGAGATCCATGGATGTCTGGGGGCTTGATTCTAGTGGCTACCTTGTATCTTAATTCCAGACCAGTTCCTTGTGCCAGTGCCATTACGCAGGGGAAGAAAGGGTAAAATGGGAGCAACTGGGTTGACGCCTCATGACTGCAAAAAATCCATCTGAGGCATACAGTAAAAGGTTAGATTACAAAGATAGTGGGAATGGCGACCAGTCACTGCCCTTAATTTCTGAATGTTAAGTACAGAGTGGTAGCAGACAATGAAAGTAAATTGTACAGTGCATCTGTAAAAATATTTTGCTAATGGATATTGGTAGCAACAGTGGAAAGGTCTGTTTAGAACTGAGTGGGGAACAACCAGCAGGGAGTCATGTGGTCTGTAAGGAGGGGAAAGACAAGAAGGAAAGGCTGTACATTTCTGGAAAGCCAGGGAACCAGCATGCTCTTCTCAGAAATAATAAAAAGGAAAATAGCAAAGTATTATCTTTCAGAACACTTCTAGCTGCAAAGCTAGACTTCTCCTTTCTCTTATATAACAAAGTATAACTGAATATCTAGTTGACAGGCAGTGCAAGTTACTGACACTGGGAAAGCAAAAATTTAAAGTGTAAGAGTATATATTTTATATAAAGATATCTTTAATATTGCAGAAATATCTAGATATCAGAAAATCTGCTTCCGTTCCTTGTTGGCAGTTTCAAGAGCGAAACCATGAAGTGAACTGTGAAGTGGTTAATGGGTTTCTTTTCTTGTGTCTTCTGTGGCCATGTTTGAGTCACATTGCCCAAATGACGTTAAGAAATATGAGTTGGAAATACGAGGACAATAGCAGGTAGCGCTGTGCAGGACTGTCACCATCTCATTGTGCACAGCCCCCGGATCCCTGAAGGTGGGGCTCTGAACCCTCGACCTGCCTGGAAGTCAGTGAAAGCTCTGCTCCCACCTCAGGCACCTCTAAATCAGGTAATTAAAAAACAAGTTTTGACTTTGGGTGTGATTGAGGAAAGGGCCTTAAGCAAGTGCTATAACCATTTGCTTAATTTGCCCCTTCACATACAGGGAAGTTTTCCTGAACTGGAGTCTCTCCTGCCCGACTGGTGCTTGGAATGAACACCAGTTGCAAACAGATGTGCCGGCTGTGGTCTGAGCCAAACACATGCTGGTAGGCTGAAATGCGGAAGACACCTACCTCCTTCTCTGAAAGAGTAATGCAGAGATGCTGTAACCTGAGTTATTAAACTGTGACATACTTTTAGGAAAGAGTTGAATTGGATTTTGATTTAAAATATTGTCTAATATAAGATATTTTTTAAAAGTAATAAAGCTGATCCGTTATGTGTGCATGTGCTCTCAGTGTATGTATAATCAGCTTTTTGTCAGGAGGGTTAGACTTGGATCTATGGAAAGGCTTTGTGCTCTCATGAAAGCAGCAGGATGAATGTGTGATATAGTCAGCATTCACTGAACTTTCTTAGTCTCATTCCATGCTTTTGCTGTCAAGAAACGAGTGCTGGATGTGGTGCCACTGCCTTAACACTGCTTATGTTGCAATAGCCAGCTGCGTTAATGCTCCCACTAGAGGGACTTTGCTGTATTTTTCAGTGGAAATTCTTAACATCCAGAACTACTTGCAGTCCTTTGAAAAGATTCTGTAGGAATAGCATTGTGGCATTTAAAGTGGTTGACAAATCTTGTACTAGTGTTTCTAGAAGCAGAAAAAAACCCCAGAATTTGGTGATGTACATCAGCAGCCCAGCAATATTGTTGGGAATTGCAGCTGCTGAAAGGCAGGGATGTGGAGGGGGGTGTGTGTATCTGAAGACTGTCCAGTGGTACAAGGCAGTTACTAACACACCAGCGCTGTCTCAAAGGAATCTAGCATGTTTCAGGAAATACAATCAATCTCAAATGCAAGTTTCCAACTGCAGTAGAGAAGGATGGTTATGCGTATAATAGAAGGGACAATGCTAAGTGCAAAGGTTGTCCCCCCAGCTTGTACTAGGAGGCTTTTAAATTTCAGACAAAGCCTAACAATAATAATATGAGGTTGCATGAAGGTTAATGTTGTTTAGGCAGATGGTGAATTGCAGATTCAACCTGTTGTCACAATAATGAATGTGTCTGAAAAGATGCTCATGTGGCAAATGGGAGCAAAATGAAACAAAACACACACAAATTTAGCATTGCTGGCTACGACTCATATATGCACACATATATATATGTGCACTTTTTTAAGGATTCTGTATTGACCCATTACCACAAATCAATATGAGAAGCAGGACTATAGATTCAAAGGAACGCACTGTTGATGCTGATCTGCCATAATTTTGCCTGACAGCAATGACAGAAGCATTTGATCTGAGTCAGGCAGAATTTTATAGTCCTATTAAATGTAATTTCCACCCCCGTCCACCACATGCATCTTTTACCCTTCTCTCCTTTTCCATTTTACAGCATCATAGCACAGTAACCCACAAAATAAGGCCGTTTTGCTGGGACTCTGAGTGTTCAGCCAAGTGTTTCTCCACTGCTTTGAAGCTCTGTAATTCTTTCCTCCTTGGGAGCGGTCTTAGAAAATAGAGTGGCTTTAGAGAAAGATGAGGATGAAGTTGTATCTTCCCATTCAGTCAGGTATTTAGTCAAAATCGTATAGACTCAGAGCTTTACTTTTCATTGTAAATCCCTTTGAAAATATGTGAATGAATTCCCTCTAGGTGCAAATGCATTGGAGTCAAAGCATCTGTGGGGATTTGTTCAAGCTAAATAAAAAGCATCTGTGCGGTTAGCCGTACCAATGGTGTTAAATCATTTTGCATTATGAAGAACACTGCTTTTGAAAATGGTCCCTGATCAGACATACTTGATAAGTATCCATCCAAATTATCTGGGCTGGCTGTCAACACCTGGTTCAGGAGACCTTATACACAAGAATTCTTGGTGAGATTTTTCACTTTTAGGCTTCATAAAATAAGGAAAAATGGTTGTCCTTTTACCATATCTGGACATTTCCAGATTAAGATTGGGGTCTATTGAAGTCAATGACAGAACAACTCAGATAAACATAAATGGGCAGAAAGGGAAATAGCTTAATGCTGAGAAATTAGATTGTACATGAAATCAAAAGGAGATTTAGGATCCTTGCAGTTTTTTCAGGATGCATCAGCTGAATGTGTCACTGTCATACCTGTATTTTTCTGCAACTTTCACTCAAAATAGGTCTCAGAGACATCATCGCTGAATGTATAGGAATGATGTGGAAAATACCATCTGTATTTGTACAAACCTACTAATCCATAGCTGAAGAAAAATGTCTATTTCTGTAGACGGAGGCAAAGAAAATATATAGAGGAATCCAAGACACTTAATATAGCCTTTGCAGGGACTGCAACTCTTATCAGGCAAGGTTATGTGTCTACTGCAGACGTAATTCTCCATTTGGACTTTTAACAGATTTTAGTCTTTGTTTACTGTTCTTGTGGTAGTTCAATGTCAAAATTTAAAATACTTAGCCCTCTTCCAGTAGCCATTAAAAAAGCCTTACTTTTTTCTACCCCTTCTTTCTGAATCTGCCCATGAGGAGTTGTCATTTTCCATCATTTCCATTTTCTCCAAACTGTGTATTCAGCTCTTTTTAAATATTCATTTTTCCATTATATTTTTAACCTTACTGTGATTATCTTTTGCCTAGTTACTTACCTGATTGGTTTCAGCTGTATCCTGAGGGGGAATGCCAGACTAAACCAGCAGTGTCACTAGATAATGTCATGAAATTGGGAAGCTAGAGATAGCTAACAGGGACCCATCAGGCTCCTTTGGAGAATGACAGTTACCGTAATCAGTGGAGGCTGAAAAAGAATTAATTTTTTAAAAAATTTTCCCCTCATTCCTTCAACATGGCATAAGCATTCTGTATGTAATTGTGCTCGTAGAAAAAATGGCTCAGAATCTCAAAACACACTAATCCATACTGTCAAGGTTTCCAGAATAAAACCTGTGAGTAGTGGTAGTGACTACTACCCCTAGTGACCTACTAGTGACACTAGTTGTACTAGTGTACTAGTGTCTGAGAACCCCGAGCCGGGAACCTGGGCCTTTTGCACTGTGTAACACAGAACCCAAAAGACACCTTTTTCTTGAAAGTTTCTCACCTCATCCATTCCATTTTATCAGAGAAAAGGCTGGAATAAACAGAAAAAGCAATTGTTACATTTAAACTCTCAGCTGTCTACTTTCTAGCTGCAAATATTTACCTCCAGTACAATACAAATGTGCAGTGAATTGGAGAATCAAAGATATGTTAGCTGTGTAGACTCAACTGCTTAATTTCGGAGAGCAGAGTAAACAACATGGAATGAAATTTGGGGAAGGAAAAAAGTATTTGAATAGATCAGCCTCATTAGCAGACTGCTGCACTAACCCCTTTTCTCTGAAATCCTTGCTTGTGTAATTAATCACACCTTTTGTAGGGGGATTTCTGGTATTTTTACTGGTACAGCTGTGACAAGCAAGATATCTTTCAGCTTTCATGCATTTCCAGTGGCACACATCTAGTAGACAGGGAGAGGAATGACAGAGATGTTTCTGGCTTTCTCAGTGACTCAAGACATGGGCTTTGCGTTGCTCTCTGACAGTATATACTGCTTTGCTCCCCAGCAGTATGGAGCTTTCTAAAAAATCTATTAGAAAACTATATGTAGTAACCTTCAAGGTTGGTTTTATTTATATATTTTCAGGCATGGTGTCAATTAACAGGGTCAGTCTTTTATGGCTGATTGACAAAGAATGAGTACGACACAAAAGTCACCTAGTGAGAGATGACACGGGTCTGCCCTAGTGCTGGAAAAATAGCCATTGTCTTGTTTACATTGGCCTGGAAGTACTGATCTTTTTTCCTAGGTAAGACTGCTGCACAGCACTGCAGGAACGTTGCTCTTCAGTTGCAGTCGGACCTGAAGCAGCAATCCTGCTTTGACTTCCCTGGCCCTTGGAGGAGGGCTGTAACACTGCCTCTTTCACCAGATCATTCGGTGCTTGTCAAATCCAGAAACTTTGGTTAAAGCCTTGCTCTCTGCGGACTTGACTTTGTAAGATTTTGCCTCTCTTGTGCCAGACGCTTGAATTTTAAATATTCTTTTTAGTAGGGGTGCCCAATGCTCATCTGGCTTTGCCTGGTAATACAGACTTTGGGAGTGCAGGCACTTGCTTCTAAATCTAGCTTTGTTTTGGCTCCACCGGCAGCTCTTTATTTGGGTTGATGTGTAACAAAAGGAAGAACAAAAGCCTATTTAGCTTTGAGTGCATTGTCATGCATTTTTACTCTCCACCAAAACAAAGAGAAGAGAGAGAGAGAACAGGGCTGTTATGGAGATTATCATCATTCTTTTGAGACGCGATGGTATTTTCCCAAGGAGGCAATGACATTTCTTAATTACTCTCTTCATGGGTAGCCATGTGTAGAGATTACCAGAGGCTCAGCAGTGCATTGTTCTGCCGAAGCCTTGGAGAATGATAATGCTGACAGTACAACACTCTGCTGTCCAACGCTCTTCTCCTTTTTCTCGCTCTTCATTACACCAGCTAATTACTTCTACTGGTGGCTGTGCAACATTGCTTATCCCATATAACCCCAGTAGCCCTCCACTGTCAGTGTAATTTACAGTAATAGCATAATGCTCTCTTACTGCTCGAGCCCGAGCGATGTGGAATTAAAAGGTGCCGCTGTTCTTTTATCAGTCTCGGCTGCCAGATCAACATCGTTCGAGTGAGTGGCAACCTGCGCTCATAACTGGGAAAAATATATGAACATCAGTTAATACTGGTGACTCCTTCAAGTTGCAGTGTGCCAAAAAGAGATCTTCAAGGAATTTTGTTCTGTCTCTGCCTTGAAATACTTACATATTGGTTCGTTTCTGCTCTGAGCTGTTCTTCTCCAGGTCAGTAGTAAAGAATAAGCTAATTTTTCAACTTCCCACTTCCTCAGCTTAATTTCCTAGTAGAAAAGTTTGAAAGAGCTGGTACAATGCAGGTGTTACAGATAACTTTTTTTTTCCAACTACATATATATTTTTTCTCTAAAGCAGTTAAGTGCACAGGTGTATTTTTTATCATATCTCTAATAAATACATATATTATATAATGGAAAGGTACTGGGCAACTGATTTCTCTTGTATCTTTGAAAATCACACTTCCCTCCTTCCCTCCCTGTAGCACAGATCCATATATCTGTGCCTGTGTGTGTTTAGAGGATGAAAATAAATCCTACTGCTGTCTAGCGATATGTTCGTATTTTGACTCCATTGACAGCACACAGTGATGCTATCGTGTGATATTAAACTTTCAGGTGATAAGAAGTCTGAATGCTAGTATCAAGACTGCGTGAAATATGGTTGATTCTGGGTGTATAACAGAAAAACTGAAAATAGACTTACATCAAGCCATGGTCTTAACAGCTTGGTAGTTGCAGACAGAACCAGGGTCTTAAGAGTTTGGCAGTTGTAGTATTCTCCATCAGAGTCATTTTTGGACACTATATTAATAGAAGAGTAATTTTGAATATGTAAAAGAGCAAGTCTTCCTTCTTGGTTTAAGTAATCTTAAACCAGAGTGGTTTTGTAACAGATTTATAATCAAAATATACATTGTATATAAATACTCAAATATTTATGTAACAGGGGGTGTGTGTGTGTATATATGCACTTACAAACTAAATATAAAATGAGCAATTTTTTTTATCATTGTATTCACTGCTTAGAACCATGTTTAAGTAGCCTGTGATCCTTTTCTGAAGGTAATTTTGTATATTTGTGGTGCAGAAGTTTGCTTTACAGTCAAGTCAGCAGTCTCTGTGCTGCCATTCTTGAAGACATGAGTGTCTTCTCCCTCTCCACTTTACAGTCTAGCAGACTTCAGGACATGCCGTCCTTTCCTAGCATATTGAAGTGTTGGCATTCACAGGTTAATCAGATATATTAATAATTATAGGCAGATAAATGAAGGCATATTTGATATATTTAGAGCATCCTGCCCGATGGAGGTACGTTTTTGCAGTCCTGTCAATGACTGACTGAATTTCAGGGCTGTGGGAAACCCAGCCCTTCTCTTCAGCAAGTGGTACAATAGATACAAATTCCCTTTGCAAGGAAACCAACATCCTTTGTTGCCATCAAAATTCCTATGATTTCTGAAGAGCTGGCTCTTGATTCAGACTGACTTAAACCAGAAGCATCTCTGTCTTGTACGAGCTTCATCCTCATAAATCCAGTCTGAATTCAGCCTGTTCGATGCAGTCAGGTCCAACCACATGGCTCACAATGACAGCTGATGACAGAGTCCCTTTTAATCATCTGGATGCTGCAGGAGTAAGAAGTAAAACAGAAGCCCTCTCACATCTCCCTCCTTCTCAAAGCTTGGACCACGTGGTGTATGAGTTCTGAAGCATAACTCAACTCTGCTTCATTTTCATTATCAGAATACAACTCTTCGTAAGCTGGGAGTAAGGGTTATTACTTTGACCTCCAAAGAGACAATCAGCTGAACACAATCACAGTTGACATCTGAGCAATGCAGAGGAGCTGAAATGGCTGGGAATTTCTTTGCTTTCTGTGTCTGCTGTTGATAACCCTCTGTGGTAGTGGAAAGCCAGAAGATTTGGCTGGCTTTCCATCATGCCTACCTGGTTCTCACCGGCAGTGGTCTGAGAGCATCACTTTGTTCCTGACCACGCTCGCCACATTTGAATGTGTTGTAGATGATTCTCTGTGATGGCATTTCCCCTTTCTCAGGCTTGTTGTTACTGACCTAGAGACTATGACTCCAACTCCTAAATGAAGGTTGTCCTCTTGTTTGGTCTTTTTAGGATGCAGCTTTCTCCCAGTAACTTTATCTCACGTGTCTACTTTTTTTATGTTTATTAATGAACGATCAGTCAGAGATGTAACTTTTAAAGCATTTGGCAAAAACTCTGCTCTGTAAGGAATGGCATATCTAATAGAAGAAAGACCTGGGAATACGTCCTTACTGGACTTGGCAATCACAATGTTAGAGAGTTAACTGCCCTTACACTTGCCTGAGGCTCTAATAAACAAACTTGGTGGTAATGAGTGATTTCATGGGGACTATTCCTTAATTCTAAAACATGGAGGCTATATAAACAGCTCTGCAGTTCATTACAAAGTCAAATGTGTTTTGACATTTAAAATGGACAGAGGTGACTGTGAGATTTAAGTGTTTCTATTTATTTCAACCAAATATGCTGTATGTAGCAAGATGAAGGAACATTGAGTGATTGAAACACAGGATTCATCTCAAACAATGTTTATTCAGTGCCTGTGCTTTTTTAGTGTGCTGTTTTGTTCCATTTGTTTTGCTTTTTAATCTGATGGCCATGAGGAAAACGGTAGCGTCAGGCAGGAAGAGAATAGCCTTATTCCCTAATGTAAAAACTTGAAGCAATGCATCTGTTTGAAGAGGAGTTTGAATACATTGCCACTTAGTAAAGTGTTAGAGGAAATAAAAAACAAAAAGAGGAAGAAGTTTACAGTCTAATTTATAATTGAAGTCCCCTGGAAATAGTATAAGCCTCCCGTTAAATACTGTTGAGTTGGTGAGTGTGCTGTGAAAGCAGATAGTTATTAAAAAGGAAATTACAGTCTAAATCAAAAACAAGGATCACATTATTTATTTATTTACTTGCTGTAGAGGCAGTTTTGCAGAATGTACAGTCGGTCCCAGAGGGGTTTTCCATAAGGCTGCTCTTTTCATCAGCCTAAACTGCAGCAGTGAAATCCTGGGAATGCCTGCACACGTGTCTGTGTGTGCATGCCTGAGCATGGAGGAGTGGGGAAGGGAGAGTCACATCACAGCACAGACAGCTGTGCAGGGTCCCAAAGATTACAAGAGGGTGTCAGAAAAGGTAACTCATGTCAAGGCCAACAGCTCTCTTGCCCCTGTTTAGTTAATGGGGGAAGATGATACTTCCAGTGGGGCAGTAAGAACACAGAAAACAGAGGTAGGCTCTGAGCAGGCCTTTGAAAGTGCCTGTCTCTGCTGGCTTTGATGAAAGCAGAGAGATAAACCACCTTAACACGCTGTCGGTGTTTGTGAGTGGCCTGCTAAGTTAAGGGAAGCCGGAGAACCATGTGGTGCAGGTGAGGAATAAGCCACGGTCTCCACAGGCCAGGAATTTCACTCAACATGGCCCAAACACTCGTGTATGGAAAAGGTGGTCTGGTAGGATGCCATGGATGTGAGAAGAGGATGAGCATATTTACAACTTCTGTGATTGGTTTGGGGGATGCTGAGGGTGAGTGTCTGAGATCACTTGACCATGAGGGATGGTGACACCAGAGAGGCGTTGTCTTTGTCAAAACTTGTCATCGCCATTGGCACATTCTCCCATGCAGAGCACTCCAGGGAGCATCTGCTCTAGAGGAGTGTCGTCTTGGACCAAGTTCCCTGGGCCAGACTGATTCTGGTCAGTGCAAGTTGAATTAGTATGCAGATTGATGTTTAAAAAGAATAACTTGTATCTTTCCAATGTACTGTTCCTTCTTAGTTTGCATTCTGATTGCTTAGTTTTGCTATAGTTCATGCATTAATTATCTCCTGAAAAAGGAAACAACACAATAAAACAGCAGAGAGAACAAAAAGAGAGAACATGGCACATTAGCAAAAATGAGCAGAGCAAGAATGGGCATGTGGATGGAAGCGGTGGGGGTTAGTTTCATGATGTGCAGTAAAAATCATGTGCTGGGTCACCTACCTTAGGTCTTTCAGGCTGAGCAAAGAGTGAAAATTCCTATTCCAAGTCATTCTGCAATGCTGCTACAGCTCTCTTTAGTGGGAATAAAAGGGTCTTGCTCAGCACTTCTAAAAGTGAAGCTCTGCATCCTTTCTCTTTCTCAAGTGCTTCTTTACTAGCGTCAACTCTTGATGAATAAAAGGACTCTTCCTCCTAGTGCCTTTAAAGACTTTTGATCTATGAACCTCACGAGAAGGTGCCTGTGGTGAGAAGGTGCAGGGGCTTTGGCAGCCCACGTCAGCAGCGTCAGTGTGGCTGTTCTGCAGTGCAACCACAGGGGGTTGATGAGGCAGCAGAGACCTAGCCATAGTCCTTCTGCCTGCTGTTAAAAGATGCCAGCACGGTCTGTTAGTGTCATGTGCGTTATACGTGAGTGGTACGCTGTCTGTCCCCAAATTGCAGCATGACGATACCTTTTTAGTCAGAATTACGGTAATCCTTA
Source organism: Limnodromus scolopaceus (assembly GCA_028565335.1). Classification (NCBI taxonomy): domain Eukaryota; kingdom Metazoa; phylum Chordata; class Aves; order Charadriiformes; family Scolopacidae; genus Limnodromus; species Limnodromus scolopaceus. The sequence goes on from JAOXNO010000078.1 coordinate 42,538,151, forward strand.
TACATATCCTACTCTCCACAGGCACAAGGCTATAAAATCATTCTTTTATATGTTGGTATTTTTATTCTTTTTTTTATTGTCACACAGTGACTGATTTTAATTGAGATACACTGGACACAAAGGAATGCCAATGAGATACTTTCCTTTAAAATTCTGCAAGCCAGCAGCATATCCATTCAATGCTCATTTCTTAGACTTCTTAATGTCACAACCACAGCCTTTCTGATGGAATTCATGCATCTTAAAGGAAAGCATCACTACTTTGCAATGCAGTTGGAGAGATCGCGTGTCAGAGAAGGTAAAACCCGAAGTCACATCTGTGACTATTATGCAAAGAATAAGATGTGTGCTCCTTCTCTTTCTCTTTCTTTCGTTGGTGCTCTCTGTGTCTGTACGTATACATATGTATGTGCATTAATGTACAGCTGTATGTTTATTAACTTCACCATATGTGGAGGCGGTGCAACCATCCTGCAGAACAGGCCCTTTTTTGCATTACTGTCAGAAAGGAGCATGAAGGTGGCAAAACCATTCCCATTCTGCATCTTTTAAACCAGCATGCCACTGGTAATACAGAATGCTTTAGTGAAGTAGGGGTGATGTGACATCTGCATTGCATTAGGGTGGCACTTGTCCTTTGCAGTCTCTTTTGTTGAGCCTTCATCCTGTTAAGTCATAAGTGGTGATGATACAACAGGATAGCTCCTGCCATAGGCAGCAAACACACAACTGGCAGTGTCAACTTTTGGCTTGCTATCTCTTCAGCTTGTCATGAGTCCTACCCTCAACCTCTTCAGCAGGTTTACTCTGGGTTTTCAGAGTAAATGACCCTGACCTTGTTGAGAGCTGACCTCACCACAGTAGTGGTAAACCTTAAATAAGAGAAGTCACATAGCGTTGGTAGGGGTTGGTTGGTTGTCATAGGTGGTGGTGAATTTGCAGTAAGTGGTGAAGTGCTGGTACATTGCCTTATTCAATGCTCATGGTACGTTCTTAGCTACCGATGGGCCCCCACTCCTCTGGCATCTGACATTGAGCTGTGCACTTTCCAAGTGGCCACCACAGCCACATTTTTTGATTGCTTCACCTGCTGGGAGATCATGAAAAGTCCCTGTGCTCCTCCAGAGCCTTTTTGGGCTAGCATCGGTGCGAGCAAAATACAAGATTGATTGTGTTTGCTGTGTTTGGTTGTGTGAAGTGCGTGTGTCTGGGATGGTTCCACAAGGAATGCAAGAGATCAATTACATGGATACCAATTAAAGTGGAGTTAGACAAACTGAATGCAGTATTAGAGTAGCTATGTTTGTTCCTTTTTTTTCTTTTCTTTCTTTTTTTTTTTTTAATTTAATGAGGCCTAATATTCTCAGCCAGCCTGGTGCACAAGGCCTTCGGCTAAAACTGTCACTAGTTAATGAGGCTTTTCCAGAGTGCTTAACCTAAGGCATAAAAGAGGAGCACAGATATGTCAGTATTTCCTTGATTTGACTGTGTATTCTCTGGATTCATGAGTAAGACACATTGAGTGCAAGTTGTTCTGTTTTGGTTTTTTTTTAATGTAATATAATTTAGTGCCTTGTTGTGGTGCATTTATGGCAAAAACAACCTTGACTTTTCAGTTCCTCCTCCCCACGAGGACGCCTCCCCTGAGCAAAGCCTGGGAGGGAAGGCCCATGCCTGTGTATGTGCATTTGCACACGCAAAGGGGCACACGTGAGGCTTGGCAGGCAGCCTGTCTGCTCCCTCCCTACAGCTGGGGGAGGGAGCTTACCTTCCAGCTCTCTTCAGTCTCATTACATGCAGGATCAGGTCTGTGCCGTTCCAGACTTCTGCACAGCGGCTTCAGCAGGGTCCTCTGGAGAGCTGTCAGCTTTCTCATATCTGCCAGTCTGGTTGACAATGCAGTACATGAAGTTATGAAGCACAGAGCTCTGCTACCTTAAGGGTTGAGGTTTTTTTCCTATTTCCTTTTCTGTTTTGGTTTATGGGGGGGAGAATGTTGAGCAGGTTTTTCCTTTCTTTTTTTTTTCTTTTTTTTTTTCTTTCCTATTTTTTGCCAGAAGAAATATTTTCTGGAGGTGAACAGCCCTTTTCTTATTTGCTTGCAGGTTCTAAATTACCTAAGGCTTAGAAAATCAAATTGGTTTAGTAATAAATCCCCTGGTATGTTATCTGTTATTTGCAGTATTTCATGTATACAAGCTATTCATCTGATTCTTTTTTATAAATCTAATTTTTAGTCAGTCAGTCAATATCATTGACCTTCCTAGTCATTTGGTGTGTAATGATAACTTCTTACAGGCTACTTTTATTTTTTTATTTGTGAATATGCTAGATACCCCTTCTGTCCAACAACCAACCATAAAAGCAGACATCCATATGCTCTTTCACATCTAGGAAAATGCTAGTACTAGCAACCAGACACCTGAAGTTAGTAGCATTATTGTTACTTGGGGAATACTTCCTGCTTTTCATATGAAACACCTACTAGCACCACACCTACTTGACTCCTTATTGTCAAAATCACCTTATTATTTGAACATCTTCTCCTGGCTCCATATCACGGCAGGAATACCATGCACAACAGGGCATTCTCTGATCCTGTTGTGCTTTTTTTTTCCTAGTCTCACAGGCAAACGTTTGATCTTTACTTCTAACACTTAATGTTTTTCAGCAATACTATTTTTCCTCTGTCATTCCTGGTTTTTACTTCTGAGTTTTGTCCTCTGGGAGGGCTGTGTACCTTCCCGTGCGTGTTTGTTATTTGCTGCATATTTTATATATGCAACTAAATAGAATTAACAGCCTTTTGTCTCTCTTCGGGAAGTCACTTGTCTGCTGTGCATCAGTTCAGTTGCTAATAGACATTTATGTAGGAAATGCAGATTCTTGCCGAGGCAAGTTGTTCTGTGGAGTGTTTAAAAGTTCCGATGCATGGGACCAGAGTGTAATAATGAAGAAGCAAGGGGAAGGGAAAATGCTGAAATGAAGATGCTGTTTCATACTGTAACTCTTAGCGGAACTGGCTGCTTGGATTACTCAGATTTGTAGAAGCACAACTCAAAAACTGTTTGTTCAGGGAGCCTGTTGATAGACCATGTTTTTCCTAGGAAAGAGGCAAGCATGCCCATGCTATTTAAATGCATTTTTGCAGAAAGTTTATATGGGGGGTATCAGCTGAAAAACCTATCTTCTCCCCCAGAGTATAATTGTGATAATGGCCTGATTACTTCTGCCTCTCCTTTTCCTGATTCTGCAAATTGAGGGATTTTGTAAGTGGATCAGAACAAAACTTAAATTGCTCAAGAATATAAAGTGAAATCAAGGCTTTGTCAAATCTTGCTTTTACTGACAAGGAGGTGATTATTTATACGCTAGAAACTGTAGGGACCCAGGGGAGGAGCAGGCAAAGGCAAACCTGGTTGCATTCACGGAGTTACTATACACTGACTCTAACCTCAGACCCACCTGAGATGAAGTCGAGGAAGCTACAGAAACACCATCACCCTTCTAAGTGTTGAATGAGCTCACATGACCTCAGAGTTGCATTACAGCTGCACATGAAGTGCAGGGATAAAACCATTCATATGTCATTGCAAGCAGGTATTTTCTCTTTCAACTAAAATGTTATCTGCTTAACTCCTTGTAGTGCTGAGGCACTGTTTTTACCTATCACAAAAGGACTGCTGAGCCCTGCCTCCTGCGAAGTAAAGGCCATTGTCTTGAAGAACAATGCTAACTTATAACAGGAAAGCAATTCTGTATAAAGGTTTTATAAAATCTTTCTCAAGGGCTGCTAAGCCTGTCTTGCTGAAATGCTGGGGTTTTTTATTCACGGAAAGATGGGAAGAAAACTTCCCTCCCTACACTTTTATGATCACCCATCTTCTTGCGCATGAGTCAACCTTGCAGCTTTCAGTCTTCAGCCAAATGTAATGAAAAACACCTTTGCACAGGTCAGTACTTGTGCAGGGCAGGGTTCCCAAGAAAAGGGGATTGACCTTTACTGCCAGAACCTGGATTTGTAAACAGTAATCACAGAATCTTCAGTTGTTATTGCTTTTTTGGAGGCTCCCGTTGCTTTTCAAAATACTCATAATTTCAAAGAAATAGCCTTTTCAGAGGCAGAAAGCTGAAGTGCATTGCAGAGTTCACATTTTCTTAGCACCATCATTTGACCAGTCCGGTAATTGTCTGTCAGGTCCAACTTTAAGTTCTCTCTGTGAAGTATTTAATTACTGTTTACTGATTTAAATGTAATCCTCGTGTTCATTTTTGATAGTAGCACGCACAAGTATACTGTATAGAAGTGGACAGTAGGTACTTGGTTCGTCATAAGAATGATAAGCTTATACTTTTAGAGGTTGACATGTTGCCTGTCCCTCCTTTGTGTCAGAAGCTACTGCTTATCTGCGATTTCCTTACTTGCAATAACTTTAGCATTGCAGTACTCTCTTTTTGTAATTCAGGTGATACCAGAGTCTGCTTGCTATTGCAGCTTAAGGGTAATGTCCTGTTTTAATGGAAGGTGGTGGGTAAAAGCAGAATACTGGCTGGCTTGAGCATAAAGAAGCCTACTTGGTTCCTTGTCCGTGATAGCTCTCAGCCTCTTTGTTTTGCAGCCAGGATGGCCTGTGATCCTTCAGGGGAAATGTCCATAATGGATCTAATGACAAAAAGAAGGATTAGGGGATGAGGGAAGTGGGATAGACAATATCTTCTTTTAAACCACCTGATAAACTTGTTAAAAATGGGTAGCCCCGCAAATGAGAAGAATCCCTCTTCAGGTGTCTTCTGCAGATTGACAGCACCATGCCACACCAGTTCACGCTGACTGTGGGGGACAATTATGCACAGGCAGTCCTAAAAATGAGGGACAGGTTTTTTTTCCCCACTCCATGTTAGTCACATGCAAAGGAGGGCCACGCTCTGTATGTTTCTGGGTTTTTTTCCTCTCATTTTTTGACAGACATTCTGTTGATGAGAAAACGGGGTTAAGTGACTGCATTAAACATCTCACCTCCCCCACCACACCAGCAAGGCAATCTGCAAGGGAAATGTGGCAAATCATGCCAAGGATCTGGATGCCTCCTGCCTACCTAGTTGAAATTCCCCTTCTTGCAATTTGTGGCCATTGCCTCAGGGCATTTGCACCTGTAAGAAAAATCTGGTTCTATTTTCCTCTGTCAACCTCCCTTTTGGTACTGGATGCGGGCAGTTAGACTCCCCCATTAGCCTCCTCCTCTCCAGGGGAAACCAAACCCAGTTTCCTCCACCTCTCCTCGTATTTTATCTAATCCATTCCCCTAACCACCTTAGCAGTCGTCTGCTGGACTCTCTCTGATCTGTTGACATCTCTCTTGTACTGTGGAAAGGTACATGAGGTTCCATATGCAATTTCAAATTTCAAATTCAAAAGTAGAGAGAAATAATCTCTTCCGTTGACCTCCTAGGTATTTCTTGCTCAGTATGTGGTTAGTCTTCATGACTACGATGGTGCGTTGCTGACTGCTGTTCAATACTGTGTTCAAACATACGCTACAGATTGCTACTATCTGCCAAGTGTTTTTCCAAACTCCCAGTGTTTTGGAATTTGGCATTTCTTTGCAATGCGGATTTTTTTTTCAGGTAAGAATGTACAAAGGACTGCAAGCTCCTGTCTGGAGGCTGTATATGCTCTCCTTTCATCTGGAGGGAAGAAGAACAATAATGATGTGGTCTAAATAGTGTTGGGGGACAGCTCTGATGATAAAACTGTCTTGGCAGCATATTCCTTTTCTGTCTTCATGTCTCCAGCTACTACTTAGCTTAGAAACACAAAAGGGAAAAGTAATATTAACTGTACTTTGGCACGTATTCCTACAGCAAAATGAGTGAAAAGTCAGAGGGTTTGGAATTGCTACTGAGCTTTAATATTCGTCCTCTATCTAGTGGTGCAGGAGTGCCTGTGATTCTGTTTGGGAATCCCTGTCTGTCTGCCTAGTTCAGATGCCTTCTCCAGCATCAGGTTTGGAGTCAGCATGGATCTGAGAGGAGAGCACAGTGTAGGACAAAAAGGGAATTGCCAGCTCTGTGGGTAACATTATATTGAGTTTAACTTTGTTCTTCCTGGGTTTGTGGTAAACGAAGAATTTCATAACGCAGAAAATGCAAAAAGCTCCACTGAAGTTGAATGTGGGACAGAGACTGTACATTATTTCCATGCTAAACTTCTGCTAGATGCCAAATTCCACAGAGCCGGCTGTGTCTGAAACATCTTGTAAACCTGAAAAATCAATGTCCTGGGTTGTTTCTTTATTAGCCTTGATCTCGCCTCCTGAAACTGTGGTAGGATTTACCATCTTTTGAATGTGTCTGCAGCTATGTTCAAGTCGCTACTGTGTTGATTGTTTTAAGGGAGGGGACTAAACTCCCCATCTGTCACAAGACTGATAGCCCCGCTGTTGATTTGATGTTGTTAACATCGTGCTGTATTGAGAGCAGATAATAGTGTCCTGAAAGCACGGGATGTCTTCAGACAGCGATAACAGCACAGGATTGGGAACAGAGTTTCTGATTATCTCATGGACATTCTGTCTCGCCTTCTGCAGGCTTCCCAATCCCTCCCGTGTTTCATATTTCCCCTCTGTACAATGCCGGCGGAAGCCTTTACCTACTCAATATATAAGCATAATGAAAGTGATTTATTAGGTGGGTTTTTTCATGTTCTCTGAACTCTTGTGGAAGACAATATAGGAGTATATTATTGCTGCCAAATGAAATAATCTGCTGTGTATTTTAGAACTAGATGTATTTGGAGCCTCATCTCAAAACAGAACTCACCTCTGTGCAGACATGAGGAAAAAAAAAATATGTCTAGGGCTTGATCCCCAGTTCATTCAGATTGTCCCTCACTGTTTGAATGGTGCTTGGATCAGACTTGGAAAGTACATTTCTCTCTCCCTATGTCACTTTCTGCTCAACTAGTTGGTATTTCATATAGGAATTTTTCCCAGTGGCAACGGATGTCTGGCTGGCAAGGTGGCTTTAAAGAGAGGCAAAAGCGAGTTCCAGTCCCAGAACTCAGTTCTGCGCAAAGCCAGAAATGGCAAGTGCATCAGGAGCATTCACATCACTAAGGTCCTGGGAAGACACAGTACTATCATTATCTTAAAGGTGCGGGTTGTTTTGGGGTGAGGTGCCGTTAGCAGTATGGTAGCTTTAAATAGCAATTTTCCTCCTATTATTTTTGGCCAGAAACAAGGCTAAAAAAAATCAGAATCAATTTTTTCTTTCAAGCTTAACACTGTCAGTTGAGTTTGTGTTGATTCAAGTGCTCTTCCTCAGTGACCTTCATCTCTGCATGCCTGTGAGATGTGAAGGATGCTGTTGACACAAGCAAAGGCTCAAGCTCCCTCAGCTCATATCCCAAACACCGCTTTAACATGGTATGTTTGATGCTGCATATTTCTGTCTCACAGACAAAGTGGCAGTGAAAGTTATTGCATTCATCTGGGAAAGGGAATGGAACAGAATGAAAGCCACAGTAAACAGCACTATCTCCCCTTCATTCCCTGTCCTCAGTCTCTATCATAACACCTCTGAATGCAGAATGCAAAATAGAGTGGTCTGAGCCCTTAAAACAAGGTTTAGAAATGCACCCCACAAAATATAAGACCTAAAATTAAATCAGCAGGTGCACACTTTGAAAACAATCCCAGGCTTTACTTACAGGAGCGATGGCTTCTGCATTTGTACTAAGAAATCAGCTTATACACACAGAAATGATTGCAAGATAGTACTAAAGGTAGTACTAACCCTCTCCGGTCATGCTTGTCTTGCTGTACCTTCCTCAAGTGCATTGCGGCACCACAGAAATCTGGAGGAAAAAGAAAACAGCCGGTGTTGCTCGTGTCGAGGCCACCGGAGATCTCCTTAACACCTTTGTTGCCAAACCAGCATGAACGAAGGCACTGAGGTTTGAAGGCAGTATTAGGAAAAGTTGAGGATATGTAAGAATTTTTTAAATTGCAATTTGGGGTCTTTTTAATGTCTGGTTAAAACTAGGTCTGCCTCATTCAGTGGCCATTGTTTGCTACGCCATGGTTCATCGCAGGTTTGTATTTACAGCACTTTGCCTTGTTGTGCAAAGGCATCCGACAGACAATTGCTGTGCAGCAACATACCTTGTCATTTCCCTGTTGCTAAACCTGTGAGCTCATCTTCATGTGTTCTGCAGATTCTTTTTTTAAGGACCTCAGTACATCTATCTCAGTATTGAAGACGTACAGGCGATGTTTGGGGGAAAATGTGTTGATCCCTTGTACTACTGGGTTGTAGGGGAGCATCCGTAGTGTTGCTGTAGGTGGTAGCAGACATGGAATCATAGAATGGTTAGAGTTGGAAGGGACCTTAAAGATCGTCAAGTTCCAATCCCCCTGCCATGGGCAGGGACACCTCCCACTAGAGCAGGTTGCTCAAAGCCCCATCCAGCCTGGCCTTGAACCCCTCCAGGGATGGGGCATCCACAGCTTCTCTGGGCAACCTGTTCCAGAGTGTCACCACCTTCACAGTAAAGAATATCTTTCTGGTATCTAATCTAAATCTCCTCTCTTCCAATTTAAAACTGTTACCCCTTGTCCTGACATGCAGTACCGAGAACAGTAGCTCTGCTCCTTGACCTGCCAGCCCCAACAGTCAAGGCAGGGGTGTTGCGGGACACCGTCCTCTTCGGCTGTGCTTGTGCTGTCTGAATAGGTCACACCCCTGGGGTTGTCACCGTGCTGCTTGTGCCGATTTCAGTCTAAATCAGACGTATTTCAATCTAAATCAGCTAAGGTGGCTGGAACAGTTTAGAAAGGTGGTGGTTACTGTTCCTCTGACTTGAGAGAAATCCGAGAGCATTTGCAGGAGTCACGCGGGCATAAGAAGTCGCTGGAGCGGAGGCTTTAGCATGCACAGCCACAGCCGGGAGGGAAGCGTGTGAAAAGACCTGGAGCTGGTACAGAGGGAAGTGTGTCCCCTTCCTGGTGTAAGTGAGTAGCGGGATGCCGCTCTGCGAAAGTGGGAGAATAATAAAGACAACATATGCCGTGCTGTCAGTTTGCAAAGTTCAGAATGGCTCCTTGGAGCACATTCCTCCTCCACGTAGCATTTTCTTTGGCCTGTAATCTGTGTTAGCATTACCTGTTGCTGCCCCTCCGTTTTCACTCCACAAGTGCTGCAAGTGAAGTATAAAGCCATTTAAGTTTTGTGCCCTGAAGAATATGTCATATCGTTTTCTTTTTATGGGATGAAATAAGTCTGTCAAATAAGAGAATTAGCAAAGGGTCTGTTCTGACTCTGCTTGGAAGTTGTTTCAGTGAAACAAGCTGAGCATCACCTGTTCTGAAAGGGGACATGTAAAGAGAGGCTTTTGGAAGGAAAGCTGAGGTTACAACAACCAGGGGCAGGACAGGGAAGGAGGAGGAGATCCCTTTTGTGGGTAACCTGTGGAAATTAGGAAAGATGGCAGAAGGAAGGGGCTGCTTGAATAGCCCGGCCAGCTGGAAAGCTTCAGAGCTCCTGGGTGCTGCCATCTACTGTAGAAACCTGCCCCTGGCTGGAGCTGCCACACATTCTTCCCTTCCAAACATGGGCATTGCAAATCTGAATGTGCGGTTTTTGTGTGAGCCATCTAAATAACAGCTCTGTTGGGTGAAGTACTGAAATAAATTTCCAAGGCCAACTAGTAGGAAATCATGGTTATAAGTCTATCAAGGAATTACAGTTTAATCGCAGTCTATACTGGAAAGACTGCACTACGGTTTAGGATTTTACACGAAAGCCTGCTATTGAAAAAATGTTACCCCTTACACTTCAATAGATCTTTGCCGCCAACTGCAAGCATTTTCAGCTCTGTTTAGCTGGCAGAGTTCATTGTTGACAGACCAAGAACTGGAATTAAAATGTGTGACAGTACATTAAGGAAACACACTAAAGGGGATTTAAAATACAGTCAAAGAGAGGCAGGCAGAGGGACGGGAGAGAGGAGAGCAGGCAGCTGAGCAGCTGAATGGCTGGTTGGGGTGTGGGAGTGGCAGTGGCAAGGAAGAGGTGAAGGGATCACACTTTTTTCCCTTTGGAAAAATGTCTTATAAGCAGCTAGCAAGCGTTGATGGCATTCTTCTGTCAGCCAGCCAGCCAGCAAATAACTTAAGGAAGGAGACAGAGCTGCTTGGGTGGGTCTCACAAGCCTTGTGAGAACTGGCAGCTATTTTTGTTTGCCTAATAGCTGAAGTGATTACTTCTGCCACTCATCCTAAGAAAGCTAATGGGGCTCCTGAGGACCCCTCCCCACTAAATAGTGGCAATGACCATGGTCCCAATCAGAACTGGAGCAAGGCGAGAAGAGGAGGTCGTTTGAGATGAATAAGTAAATACTGGTCCTTTACCTTTCCTGCTGGCTTTTCCCGTTTCCAAGTTCACTTGTGAATGGCAGTTCAAAACCAGGAAAAAAAACCCCAAACAACCCCCACAAAAAAAAAACACCCACATGAAATGGAAAATGAGCAGGGAAATAGTTTTCAGGAGGTACTTACTGCAGTTACATCTATCATCAGGCAGGTGCCTGGTACCTCGTTTTTCAGAGCCATGTGCAGGGTGTCCCTAGCACAGTGTAACACCCTTATCCTATGAGCGTGTCCAATTTGCTTATTTTACACATATTTCCACTCCATGTGAATGGGCGCTCTTGGCTGAAATAGGCAGTGTTACATTTTAAATGTCTGTGACAGTCCCTGGCCTGGTGTATTGTCACAGTAGCTGTGTGCTACTGCTAGAAAAGGGCGAGAGTTCTCTGTATGGTCCACTGGACAGTCACAAGGAAAGCCAGGGTTCTTCAAGTTGCCAAAAATCGGTCCTGAGCCCTGAGATGCTAAATACAAATTAAGAAAGAAAAACCTACTTTTACAGGAGAAAGATGAAAAGAAAGTCTGCATCTTTTTCTAACTGCTGTACCTTAGCAAATATGGTTATAAATAACACCATGGAAGGCTCTCTTTGCTGTTTTTTTCTATGGCTGAAAAACTGTGGGCCGTTTGTAACTATGTCTTTTAAAAAAAATCCTTTTCTATTGATACCTCAGGCTTCAGGGTTTCTGAAGTAGTCTCTTTCAAGTTTTGTTCCATGCCAGCTTTCCCAGTCACTGCTTATTTGTGAACAGCCTCACTAGATTTTCTGAAACGGCGTGCCCATGGAAAGAGGTGAGCAGCTGTTTGAAATGCAGGCAGGCAGAGACAGCTCAAGGCCAGAACAGTTTCTTTAGAAATTACTTCTCACCAGGTATGGTAGGCTGTACACACTCTTGCTTTTTTTGTAGTAAGTCTCTATACTAACTCTGTCATCCACTATCCATGAAAAGTAATGTCCAGAAATTAGTCTGGACTGCAGAATTTTGTTTCCTGTCCAGCAGGTGTTGAATTTTGTTCTATTACTTCAGTTGGTCTTGTATCCATGCTGAAAATGCAGTTGCATGTCTTCTGTTTGAGTCTTGGGTGTTGGGTCTGATCAGCCTCTTGATCATAGAATAACTACAGGGAATTGGGATCAGGAAGGAGACCAAAGTTGGTCAGCCCTAACAGAGGTCAAGTTTCTAGAATCATAGAAAGTTTGGGGTTGGAAGGGACCTTAAAGATCATCTAGCTCCAACCCCCCCTGCCATGAACAGGAACACCTCCCACCAGACCAGGTTGCTCAAAGCCCCACCTAACCTGGTCTTGAACACCTCCAGGGATGGGGCAGCCACAGCGTCCCTGGGCAACCTATTCCAGTGCCTCACCACTCTCACAGAATTTCTTCCTGATACCTAATCTAAATCTACTCTGCTTCAGTTTAAAACCATTACCCCTTGTCCTGTCACTGCATGCCCTTGTAAAAAGTCCCTCTCCATCTTTCTTTTAGGCCCTCTTTAAGTACTGCAAGGCCACCATAAGGTCTCCCCACAGCCTTCTCTTCTCCAGGCTTAACAACCCCAACTCTCTCAGCTTGTCTTCATAGCAGAGATCCTCCAGCCCTCTCATCATCTTTGTGGCCCTCCTCTGGAGTTGCTCCAACAGGTCCATGTACTTTTTGTGCTGAGGACTCCAAAGCTGGATGCAGTACTCCAGGTGGGGTCTCACCAGAGCAGAGTAGAGGGGCAGAATCGCTTCCTTCGACCTGCTGGCCACACTTCTTTTGGTTGGCCATCTGGGCTGCAAGTGCACATTGCTGAGTCATGTTGAACTTCTTGCCCACCAACACCACCAAGTCCTTCTCCTCAGGGCTGCTCTCAATCTGTTCTCCATCCAGCCTGGATTTGTGCCTGGGATTTTCCCGACCCATGTGCAGGGATTTGCACTTGGCCTTGTTTCTGTAGAAATCATTTTTTGTTATAAAACATCTGTTTCATGACATGATTTTTCTAGTCCTTAATATCAGATCCAACTGCAATCCTACCAGGCCAAGCTCTTATCCTGCCCAACACCAGCCAGCCTCCGTGTAGATCATAGCTCTTCAGTCCTTGCCAGACCTTGCCTTACTGCTCAGAGTTGGCTGAGACCTGAAGTGAAACTCAGGCCAAGAGGTACTTCCTTATGCACCATCTTCAGTCCATTAGTGATCTCCAGTTGGACTTTATGTAGAAGCAGAAGTGGTTTGAGGTCTAATTTGGCTCCATCTTGTGAAGTCAAAGGAAGGACCTGTGGTACCACTGTGGTAACTGGCAGACATGATTGATATCTGGAGCTCTTCTACCCGCCCAGTAGGGATTTAAGTTTCTTGATGCCCATATTCCTGAAGGAGTGGAAGCCAAAGGAGTAGAGGCAGAGTACAGACAGTCCAAATGCAATTTGGATAGGCAGCAAAGATGCCAAAAGCAGTGAAGATTCTCATTTCCTTATGCAGCAATTCCTATTAATGGTTTTGGTCACTGGTGATAGAGTCAAGCTTGATGATGGTTTTTATAAGGGGTGAAGTCCCAAGATAAAATCCACTGATCCATTTGAGGATTTTTTTATTTTCAAATATTGATCTGTCAAAGCTGAACCTGATAATTATGCAGTATTTGAAGGTCATAGGGAGGGTACATTATGCTTTTTCTCAGCCACTTTCTGTGTTTTTCACTTTACGCACTTTAATCCAAAGGCTATGGGAGTCGAAAGGTCTTTTCATTGATGTCAGGTCAGGTTCTCAAGAGATTTTCTGTATCACGTAAACATTTCATATTTGCTTTTTTGCGTGTGTGTGTATATATGAAAATAGTCACTCAGTGAATTATTGGGAATAGTCTCTGTTACTTCAGATATTACTGCTAGAATCAATTAATCAGCAAAGAGACACGCCAAAAGCTTTTCCCTTCCTGCCATGTGTACACGATTCTACTACATCTAATGATATATCTGCTAGGTCATTCAGTAGTTGAACTGAATATAATGTAACGAGGATATGAACAAATAAGATGTCCTGGTGCGAGCAGTTTTTAGTTGTAAAAAGTAACTAACTTTGGTGGGTAGGAGCAGAAAATTTTATTTTTTTAATAGAAGATTCTATTTCTCTGGTCCTGGCTTTGGTTTAAGTTGTGATTTGGTTTTGCTTGAATGTATTATTAGCATGAATGCTAGGTGTTCTTGTTGCCCTCTTTGCTTCTATTGGTATTCTTTTAAAATAGTTATGAGTAAGCAAGAAACTTTGACCATTAACAAGATCCCTAGAGTTTCTTATCTATTTGTCTAATCACATCTATTTCCCAGTATTGGAGGGCTTAGTGGTTTGAAGCAAGTGAATTTGCATCAGGCATAACTCGCAGCCGGAAAGTCTCTGAGCTGGATTAGGAATGGACACAAAAATCCTTCCAGTTTGTATGTTTATCTTGTGGGCTTGCAAACTTGTTGTTTCTGAGGTGCCACATGTGTATGTACTGAACTTTCCATTCTGGAAATGAGGACATGCAGTTTCTGTGCTGTGACACTCATCTCGTGCTTCAGTTTGAGATCCAAACACCCTGAGGTTACGATGGTCCTAATGAAGTCTGTCCATACTGTTGAAAATCCCATCCTTCTTAGATGTGTAGCTTATCCGTGTTACTACAGATGTTGTCTGCAAGCAGTGGGCTTATCAATGCACCTTCTGTTGTGAAAGTAGCTGAAGAAACCAGCCCAAACTAGAAATGAGTCCAAGTTCAAATCTTCATGAAAACTTTCCCTACATTGAAGAGCTGTTTGAAATTAGAATCCCAATTCATGCTCATTATAGAAATAAATCTTTTCTACACCATTTAGAGCTGACATTTCCCTGAACTTTGTCAAATTAAGATATGGGGATATGGTTTGAACTCATTGTTAGGACAGTTTTAAGGGCTTCGTTCTTCTCCAGGCAATGTGGTGCAGTTAATTTCAGTGGGTTTAGAGCAGCATAAGAGTGGCTTGGCAGAGGGAAACATTAAGTTCCTACCAAATAAAATGTGATCTTTACCAGAATCTTACTTTAGCAACTGACTTGTCTGGTTTGTACTTTATAGCTTGGCGTTAAGATTTGTATTTACAGTGTCATTATGCACAAAATCTTCCATAGAGATTTTTTTTTCTTTCTCGTAATTAAAACAGTAGGAATTAATGATGGACTGGGGAGGCTTGCTGTTTCTGCAATAATGAACTGAATTACTTTGAGTGGGTAAGAAAAAAATGTTAATAGAGTGATTATTTTGGTCTGAACTAAGTCCTGTCATAAAAGATAAAAGTATTAAAATTGTATTAGACGTATTAAAAAAACGCAACCCAGAATAGTAAACACATTGCAACTGTGTAAGTAGTATAGCTTTGACTCTAATGCTCAGCTAATTACAAGAGAAAATATGATAATTTCCTTCAAAATTGAAAACATTAAATATGACCTTACCTGAGGTCCTTTGAAAACTGAGGGTGCTGCCCTTGTAAATTCATCTTCTTTTGTCTCCCTTCCCATTTTTGTCTGTTTCTCTTTTCATGTAGGAACTTTTAAATAAAAGTTGCAATCTCTTCTGCTGACTTTACTGAACCACATCCCTCTACCCAAACCAGTTCTGCCCAACATACTGAACTCTGCCCCTGCCTTTCATTTGCCAGTTCTTCAGCTCTCACTGTTTCCAAAGGGACTGATGGATCTCGCGGGGTAAGCAGGCTGAGGGCTGCCTGTAGTAGAAAATAGAGCAGGATGGCAGAACCAGGAGGAGTCCAGGTGCCCAAGGTAGGAGAGTCAGTGAAGCTGGAGGAAATGGACTGGGATTGCCCTGCTCCTGTCAGCAGAACAGGGAATAGCAGCTCACTGGGAACTCTGGGTTTGTGTTTGAGAAATCCTATACATTTTGACAGCTCAGGCTGTTTGAATTCAACTGTTTGTCCCTTTTGTTTCTGAAAAATAGTCTTGTCCCAAGAACATAATTCTCCCAAGAACAGTGTCTCTTGTTGTGTTGCAAAGTCTTGGGACAGCAGGGACACACAAAGAGTGAACACCACTAATTACTAGCTTACACGATCAGCCAAAAATTGAGATCTGTTATGCTGTCTCCATGAGCCTAGCAGAGAGATAATGTGTTCAAGTTTTTCCTTAATGGATTTTACTTAGTTTAGGAATATATGACAATGTCCTGCTTCCCTGGAAACAGTCCCTGACTTCCCTCTGCCCTGGAGGCAAAAGCCATTATACTCAGGTTTTCCCTCAGGTCTTGCTAAAAGTCTTGTTCTAGCTTTCTTTGTCCTTCTTCCTGCTTGTCATCCTGTAGTATCCTTTAGTCTATGGACATCCAGTTCAGGCAGTTCCCTTTCTCCGTGGCTGTTTTTTGACCCCACAGGAGACGTGAGCTTCCTGGCTGGGCTCCTGAGGTGGCCTCTCTTGCTTCAGCCATCTAATCCACTCAGCAAACTGAATTCCTTCTCACTCTTGTACTGAATGAAAGATGTTTTTCACTCCCAACCCGATTCGATGTTGTTTAACACAACTCCTGGAATAATATTATCCATTCTCCTTTGCCACTGTTAATTCTCTCATAAGAGATGTGCAAGACCAACTTCCTACTTAAAATACACACAGCGTGATGTTTCAAAACCATTTGGTGTTTGCCAGGTCAGCTGCTTCTTGTGATTTACCTGTTGCTTGTTCAGGACAAACAACAAGACTGCTGTTGGGGTGCCTAGCACTTTGGGGCTACGAGATATACATTATAAATTGATAGCATGATTTCTGCAGTATAAATTATAATACATTTAACAGAAGAGCTAAACTTCTGTAACTTTCAGGAAGAAGTTTGAGAGTCAGATATTTGGGGAATGTCTTTCTCTATCTAAGTCTTCTTGCACATCCACCTTCTTGCCAACAGTTGTGTTGTGAACCACCATTCCTCAAGGTATTCTGAAGACTCCAGCTCCAGTCAGACTATGAGGTTTTCTGCTCTCATTTAGAGCAAAATCAAAGAATGGATGAGCCTGCACACATGGTTGAAGTATACAAAAATGACTCAGAGGCCAAAACGCCAATGAGAACAGAACAGCCTATGTATTTTTATATCAGAGTTTAGTAAGTAAAAACATATATATATATATATATTATTTTTTTTTAGAGGCTTTGGCCTTGATTTTCCAGTGTTTGAGGTTGGCAGTATTGTGTTATGTTGGCTGTAATTCCACTGCAGAGCAAGTAATGAAATTTATCCCTATGTTATGTGAACCTTCTGGAGTACTGATGGACTTACTTCTGTGACAGTCTGGCTTCTGGGGAATTACAGTATTGCTGCACTTTACAGAAAAAATCAGAAAGATACCTTTGGCAAAAAAACCCCTGGATGTTGCCCGAGCTTGCTGGCCTAGGTGTGCCAGGGAGCTGGTGGTCCAGTTTGTGATACAAAGATGCTCCAGTGCACTCTCTCTCCTTAACAATAGCTCTCACAGTTCAGATGAAGCAGATGGTAGTTATAGAATATAACTATAGGGAAGCTATAGGATATATATATATATATATATAGGATATAGAAGGGAAGCTATTTACCTTTAAAAGAAAGGAATGTGTAAGAGCTTTTCTTAAAACTTTTTGGATTTAGCCTGGTTTTCCGTAGAAATTAGCCTCATTGCAATCTCTGAGTCTGTCTTCAGTTTCTCTTGCAATAACTTTTCAAAATGTTGGTTGAATCTATTCAGATTTGACAGGGGAGAAAAGGTCTCAAAGATACCATCTTCGTATGAGTTTCATAAAAATAGGCATCTAGGTAGATGAGACTGTGATTAGTGCTCCTGCTAAAGGAAAAAAAGGCACTGTAGACTCAACCACATTTTTAAACAGCTGAGAGTCCATGCAGGAGACTGACATAGAAAACCTGCCTTCAGGCTGACTTGGAGAGTCTTCCCTGCTCCTGTTTCCATTTCTTTTGCCACCCAGATTGCCCAGCATCCCAGTGGTAAGAACAGCAAAGTAAAATGAACCCATGTCTTTTTCCTGGATGTATTCGTAGTGGGATTGCCTCCTATTAAAGCAGGACACCAGTGCACCTGCAGCATCAGCATGACACATCAGGACCTTCAGAGTGCGCTCAGTGTTGGAAAGCTACCTAATTCCCCCAAAACTAGCTGATCTCGAGCTCTCTAAAGTTTAGAGGGGGCTTTCAATTGGTTTTGGAAGAGGATTCAAGGTCCTTAAAGAGGAGTAAATTAGTCTGTATTAAGCTTCATGAAGCCTCTTTGTGGTCTGGGGATGTCTCAGTTTTACAAGGTAAGCTCTGCAGGTCATACCCCACTGTAGACTGGAAGATGGTGCAGAAATGTACAGGTCAGTGGGAACCTGTGACCTGCAGGTGGGACTGTGTAGTGCAGTAGGGCACCATACAGGACTTACCAGCGTGGTCCAGATGCAATATCCTGGTTGCTGCCATGGGAATGGATTCAAGCTGCAACAGGGTAGGTTTAGACTGGACATTAGGAAGAAATTCTTCACAGAAAGAGTGGTCAG
>JAOXNO010000078.1:42561656-42587517 GCA_028565335.1 Limnodromus scolopaceus
GGAAGAGGCTGCCCAGAGAGGTGGTGGAGTCTCCTTCTCTGGAGACATTCAAAACCCACCTGGACAAGTTCCTGTGTGACCTGCTTTGGCAGGGGGGTTGGACTAGATGATCTCCAGAGGTCCCTTCCGACCCCATATCATTCTGTGATTCTGTGAAGCAGGGGAAAGCTCTGGCAATGGGCATGTGCTCTTTTTTGCTCAGCAGGGGCCCTGACCTGGGCTGGCAGCTCTAGATGTATTATAAGTATATATAATAATCTGCTCTATATTTTGTGCATTGCATGCTAATGCTACTGGGCTGTGGAGGGGCAGTAGGGTTGGGGGTCCTGACTGACAGAAAGCAGCAACAAAAATGCTTTTCTCCAACCTCCTCTTAACTGCTTCTAAACCCAGGCAAATTCAGTCGTTCACAGAAATTAAACTTTCATCAGGTTGCAAGGTGTAGTCTTCAGGTATGGGAGAAGAAGTCAGATAACTGAATTTGTCAGTTATCGCTGAATCCTGGCAGTGACCTCCGGGAGTTACAAAGTGTACCTATCCCTCTCCTGGATCCGATCTTCACGCTGGTGATTTTGCTTTGTCATAAGACCATTTCCTGGAAAGCCAGCACAGTAACTTGGAAGCCTCTAAATGCTTACCCCAAGTCCTCCTGTTTAACCAACTTGAAACAAATAGCATATAATTTATTAAGGGTGCATAAAGTTTAGAATATTGCAGTTCAGTCAGATGCAGGGCATAGCCGTGAAAGGTCACAGTCCTTACGGTATTGTTTGAAGTGCTGGAGAATTTCTAATGTGTTTGTGCTGTGGCTGTATTCACTCTGAAACCGAGGGAAGGCTGTGCTTGTATCTGTTAATCTGGAGGTTCCTTATTAATAGGCTGCACACTTCATTGATTTTTAATTAATTTCTGAAGAGACACAGAGGATAAGTGCTGCAGCCCACAAACGTCTCTGTACTTATTGCAGTCCACGTCTGTATTGATCGCCTGCCTAAGGAGCAGAAGTAATCCATTTTAAATACACTTTCTTGGAGAGAGTGAATGCACTACACAATATACTCTCCGGATTGTAATTGTATTGGCAAGAGGTCAGTGGCTGGGGTGGGGGAAAGATGGCCCATTGTTTAGTATGCTGCTGGCTCTCCAAGCGCAGGCTTCTCTGCAGGCTTTGTTTCAAGAAAGCCAAGTTATCTCCCTCATGGGCAGTTTATAACTACAGAGTATTAAGAAAGCACTGGTCACGGCTCCACTCTTCAAGTTGCACTGGGAGCTCCTTTATAGGACACATTTAGCCTGCCTGCCTCTTCAGAGGAAGGAGCTGGAGCTAGTCTAACTGCAGCAATTAATCTAAGAGAGAAGAATAGCATTCAAAAAGCTCTTTCAAATCACTAATGCGCTGATACCTCTCTCTTTGGTTTCCACTTTGAAAAGCATCAAACGCTTTCCAGGAGTATGTTATCCACTGGGAGCTGAAACCTGAAGTCTCTGAGTGCTTCCCAAATCAGAGGATAGGTACGTTCTTCCTGCTGGCATGTGTAGCACAGGTTACTAGGATTTGCTTTTGAAACAGTAATTCACAGCCTTTGTCATAAGGACTGTGTTCCTTCCAGCCTCTTAACTGTAGTTACTTTACAATGAGTGTTTATTGCTCAGCAAGGAGGGTTTTGCAGTCATAACTTTGTTATTTAGGCAGTTAGTTCTTATTTAAAGGCTTTTACAGAAAAAGGTGGTAACGACATGTAGCTGCAGTTGCAGCCAAAACAGTGCTGAGTTCTTCTGGGCTTCCTGGACGAAGGTGAGCTGAGTTGAGTTAGCAGCAGTGGACACAGCAAGCGTTAAGCTCTGACTGGCAGAGCCCAGGCGCTGTGCTACGGCTGGGGAAGGGCGTCCCTGCAGAGGAGCAGAAATCTGCATCTGAACGGTCAGTCTTTTTCTTACACAGGGACTGTCAGTAGATTTCTACCTTGCTTTTTCTCTTCCTGCATGGGGCAATGCACCCAAAGGACAGTCTCCTGAAAACACCTGATGGGTTTGTGTGCTCACCTCCAGAAGCCCTTGTGAGAAGCAGATACTGCAGAGCTAGCAGGGAGGCATCCAATGCTAAATACTTTATCAAAGGGTTGGGGGTGACCCTTTACCCATGAGTCCCTGACTTTATTAAGTTTTTCCTATTACAGCTCTTGCTCCTGTTCAGTAATTGGAGGGTCAGAAATTCTCTTGGTGAGTCTCCGTTGCAGCGTATATTGGTGTATCGTATCTATGTTGGCCTAATGAGGGTGTGAGAGGAGCCGCAAAGCTGTATCCAGGTTACTGTGTCCTTACTGGTGATATGCTTATTATAAGCGCAGCTACAAACTGCAGTTCCTGTCACCTCTTTGGGCTGCAGTACCATAAGCTGAGCTGTGATTCTCTTCAGAGATTATAAGAGAACATTCCTGCCCTTTTGAGTGCTTCGGGAATAGAGAGAAGGTACTGCAGGAGACTAAGGCAGCCTGTGTCCATGCAGCCCAGGAGACTGGGACACCTGGCCCAAGGGAAGTGGTAACACAGCCACTATGAGCCAGTTCACCATTGAAGTCACTAAGGCTGGTATAGAACAGCACCTTGCACCCAGCTGTCTTAAGGAAGCATTGCGGTCTTGAGTTAATTGCAAAATGGAGATGAGATATAACTCTACAGCTTCCTCCCTCAGAGTGTCATGCATAGGAATGAACTTTTTTTTTCTCCTGTTCTACACATTCCATGGAACAGCTGCACAGATGTGACTGTAGGTGGGACCAAAACTTGGAGGCACACGCAGTATGGGCAGTATTGAAGTACTTGTTTTGCATCTCATTGCTTATGCTACTTAATATATTTATGTAACATCTTTCATCAGAAGAACATGAAGTGCTTCACAGGCTCTTTTTGATCATCACCTCCTAATCTAGATATCTGCATAATTTGAGGGAGCCAGGGAGGCAGCTCATACTCTTTGCAGGAATTCAGACAAAGGACATGTTTGATGATGACAGTGGAACAAATTCTGCCTCTAGTGATGCCCAAGGAACTGCAACACCCACCCAGAACAGATAGCTTCATTTTAAGGACCCCACAACCTCACAATCCTGAATCAGTCATTTCAGTGGCAACCCATTTGAAGGGGTGAGAGGACAATCCTGAGATTTTAATTTAGGATTTCAGTGGGTCTGGACCCATCAAAATGTCTGCTCAGTCCAGCCAATTAAGTCTTGAAATGTCATTAAGCTTATGAACTTGTCCTCTCATTTCTTTCTACTCTTTCTCCCTTTTATAAATCACCTGTCATTTTGGAGTAGCCTGCATTTTTCCTGTAATTCTCATCTAAACTTTAGCCTCATAACCTCTTCCCTTTCCCTTTTGCTTCCTGACTTTGTTTTGACCTGTTATGCTTTAGCATCTTTTTTATTCTGTGTCTTGGGCCATAGCTCACCAATGCAGTAAATCAAGCTTTAGGACTCCTATTACTGGAACAAATACACTGCAGCATTCACATGATACAGAGCGAAGATCTGGTATAGACTCTTTTTTTCCATACTTGTGGTGGGTAACAGGCGTGTTTATACTGCCACAAGTAGCTTGTGTCCTCCGGTGGTTGGTGTGAAGCCAGCTCATCTCAATTGTGTGCTTCAGCTGAGTGAGTGAATGTGCAGTCACACTCCCATGCATGAGCACACAAAATTTGTACTTCTAGGTGATCCACAAGGGGAGAGATGTAAGACTAACCTGTGTGCAAAGCATCACCGCTAACTCTTTTCACAGCAGAACTAGCTTGATTTACCTGTGCAGGAGTTGTTTTTGCACTGGTTGTCTTTCCGTATGATAACAATCCAGCTGCACTGGGATCCTGCCTCTCAAATCAAGTACAGGTGATCTTAAGCTTGCTTCTGTGTACTCTGAACTGTTTAGTCCAAAACCATTTAGCAATATCATAGAATCATAGAATTGTCTAGGTTGGAAGGGACCTTTAAGATCATCTAGTCCAACCATCAACCTAACTCTGATATTAAAAAAAAACCAAAAAACAAAAAAAA
This sequence comes from Limnodromus scolopaceus, assembly GCA_028565335.1. Taxonomy (NCBI): domain Eukaryota; kingdom Metazoa; phylum Chordata; class Aves; order Charadriiformes; family Scolopacidae; genus Limnodromus; species Limnodromus scolopaceus. Next base: position 42,565,709 of record JAOXNO010000078.1, read on the forward strand.
GCCCCACATCACTAAACCATGTCACTAAGTACTATGTCAACCCATCTTTTGAATACCTCCAGGGATGGTGCCTCAACCACTTCCCTGGGCAGCCCATTCCAAGGCTTAATAACCCTTTCCATGTAAAATTTTTCCTAATATCCAATTTGAACCTCCCCTGGTGCAACTTGAGGCCATTTCCTCTTGTCCCATCACCTGTGGTTTAGGAGAAGAGGCCAACCGCTGCTTCTTTACAGAGTCACAGAATATTCATGGTTGAAATGGACCTTTGAGATCATCAAGTCCTTTCAAGTAGTTGTAGAGAGTGCTAAGGTCTCCCCTCAGCCTCCTTTTCTCCAGGCTAAACAACCCCAGCTCCCTCAGCCTCTCCTCACAAGACTTGTTCTCCAGACCCCTCACCAGCTTCGTTGCCCTTCTCTGGACCCGCTCCAGCCCCTCAATGTCTTTATTGTAGTGAGGGGTCCAAAACTGGACACAATACTCAAGGTGGGGCCTCACCAGTGCCGAGTACAGGGGGACGATCGCCTCTTGAGTCACAGCAGGACTGTGAGAAAAGGGATAGATTAGCAGGCATGAATACACACTGCTCATGTCACACCAGTTCAGAGTGCAGGTCTAGCAGAGTTTCAGTTGTCTGGTCCTGGTCAGGTGGGCAGGTCTAAAGCAGCTGTAGGAAAATCCACCTAGCTGTATCAGCTTTGTATCCTAAGGCTGTGTGTCTAAAGGCAGCCAGCTTGAGATAAATGTGCTTTTACCCCAAGATACAGCTTTTTACACGTGAGCAACACATTGCTTCAAACTTAAATAAACTGTAAAGAAGAGAAACTTTGAAAGAGAGCGAGCTTACTCAAGGGAACAAGAGATGGGAAGAAATACATTACTAGCGCTTTCTTTGTATGCCGTTTACCAAAGAGAGAGAGAAGTATTGGTTTACCCTGGAGGCACTAGTTTACGCCATATAAATGGGATGTAATTGAACTCCTAAGTATTTGGGGTTATACCACAGCCCAGGATGCAGGAAATGCCCAGAACTCCGGACATTTTCAGAAGTCCTTTGGCAGCTCACCTGGTGAGGGTGTGCGTAGCACAAGGTGCCAGTCTCCAGCTCAGTCTGGCAGCTTTGGGCTGAAATTGTTAGCATCCTTCGCTTTCCCTTGGCTGCGAGGATGACCTCCAGTCCCAGCTCCCAAGCAGACCTACATAACAAATCACACCTCTGCAGCTGAGTCAGTGTATTTCAGAGCAGTGTCAGTTTTTCCCTCCCACAGCTGTCTCTGGAGTAACAGCTACTTAGATGATTCTGGTTGCTCCTGACAACAAAGGGCACCGCGTTTTCCTTGAAAGCTTATTTAGCCCCAGGTAAAATTACACTTTTTCCATGGGGTAAGTGGGGGAAAAGATGATCATTTCAAGCTTTCTGTAGTGATTCCTGTTATTAAGCTAGCCTCAAGTTATTAGGATGAAAAGAGGGCAGTCTCCAAGGCTGGAGATTAATGTCCATGAGATTTGAGTTGGACTTGAAATTTTCTTCCTTCATGTACCTGTTTGATGAATATGCCATGTGTGCTGGCTTTGGTGGGTGGAAGTAATTATCGAAGAGAGGCAGGCTGCTTTTAATTTCTGGATGGGATAAGATCAACAGTCTCTCTATTTAGGGAGTTAATAGTGTTTATTATAGAAAACAGCAATAAGTCACGCTGGAAAAAAGTGTTTATAGTACATCTGCTGTCTGCTGGTATTGCTGAAGTTCGTGGGGCAGGTAGAGGTCTTATACTTACTTTTTTAGTTTGAATTGTCATACAAAATGGTGTCTTGTGTCATGCAAAGACATGTGTATGTACCTAAACTGTAGTTAGTGATTCAGCACACTTTGGTTCATCTCTGGTAATTGTCCCAAAGGGACTTTGCATTTAATGACTTACATACCTGCTTAAATTCTGTCCTGACTAGCGAACACCTTTTTATCTGGAAATAAGGTACAGGCACCTAATGGGAAGAGTTTTCAGACGAGGGACATGTAATTCAAAGGGTTGGACGTTCCCTGAATGGCAGCTGCCACTTCTGAAATGAATACAGAAGCATCCTCAGTGGGGGGCTGGGACTCTGAAAAGTCCAGGAAAGTGAGGGAAATCAAAAAACCAACATCTGAAACAGTATGTGCTTGCAATTCTTCCGCTATGAGCTGTACAAATCGAGGCAGTGCTCAAAAACTGCCCTCAGGAACTGGGAGATAAATGACAGCAGCAGAAAGTAACACTTGTAGTAAAGTAAGAAAACAGCAAATTATGGCCATGTCTTAAAGGCAGGAGATCTCAGGGGGAAAACCCATAACTTCCCATAAAAACTTCATTTTCCTTTTTTAAAAAGTCCCTTTATTCCTTTATTTCCACCACCAGCACGCCGTTGATGATACTCATCTGTAGATATCTGCAGCACTGGAAGTCCTATGAACCTAATGTGATACCTTCTACTGCAGATCAGCACTTAGAACAGAAAGCTGTCCTATCTCTTTGTCTTCTCTGCTCCCATGGATTTTTTGACAGAAAGTCTCCTTTCCACTGTCTCCCTCCAGTTTGTTGCCAGCACATCTTATCTCACTTTCAGGTCTGTCATTTTTCTTGTGAAAAGAGTGTGAACATCCCTGCTCGTGCCTGAAATGACCGTACCAAATCTGTCTGCCCGCAGTCCCAGAGACTTCACCAACACCCCATAATAAAATAGGGAAAGAATTTCTTCTTTTATAGCTTTTCGTGACTAACTTTCAACAAGACAATTTTTGTTCTCTGTTATTTCTAGGCAGCTTTGAGAGCAAACATAGGGGTAGAGAGCAAGAAGATACACCTCAGCTAGTAAAACTGCTGATCCCCTTCCCACCCCACCCCACAGTTATTACATAGAAAACTGTCAAGTCTGAAAAGTGACAGTCAGGAAATTCAGTTCCTAGTGGCCATTTACATCTTTCTTCTCCACCTCCCTTCTTTGAACAAAGCTGTCTTGGCCTATTCTACCCTTCAGCGTTGCTATTAGTTTCCCTGGTGCTGTTGCAAGCCCTGTGTGAAATGTATAAACACGTGGGCAGGTCAGGGTAGTAATTGTGTAGGCAAGAATAAAAAGACCTTTAACACTAATCAAAGTCCCAGCAAGGGTATTTGTGTCTGCTTCTGAAAGGAGACGTTTCATTTTCACAGTTGCATAATCACAGGGTAAAAGGGTATCTAGGCTACAGACAGCTTTACTGCTATGGATGTCTAAGTAAAGATCCGTATGGAACAGATTGGTCTTCATACATGACTCTGGTACTGGGTGAGTGTAAGAGGCACAGTTGTGAAAGATAAAAGGCTCTTCCTCGCTTGTCCTGAACTTCCAAATAGACTTCCTCAACTTACCTGTGTTGTAGCTGGTTGCAGTGGCTGTTTGACTTCTTAATAGCGTTCGGCACTGATTCAGAGAGTGATTTTATGTTAAGGGATCCTAGCGGTAATTGTATTTCTAATGATATTTCTCTTTGAGGGAACCTCTGTCGTGACTGTGATGAGGAACTATCAGTGATGGGTAGGTCATGGCTGATTCTTGTGTTCATGTGAGATGAATCCAGGCTCAGAGATAAAGGGACAACTGATCCTTAATGGCTTAATGTTGAGCTTTTTCCTCTCGGTGGTTTCAGCGTGTAAGTCCCACCCTATTGAGGTCTAATACATTTACTGAAGTATGGAGTTTCTTATTATCTAGACATTTTATACTTTGATAATTATCTCAGGATTATATATTAAGGATCTGCATAGCCCTAATTTGGACAAGTCCTGAGGGGCACTTCATTTTCCCAGCCTCCCAGATCACCCCGCAAGTGGCACAGCATAGTGTCTTTTGGATCAAGCTTTAAAGTGTCATTTTTACAAGAGATCTCTTTGCATTGTCAGGGTTTAGGGTCACTTGTAGTTTTATCCTGTAGCTTATAAAATGTCCTCTTGGTATTTGATCACAGGCTTCTTGGGTGGTTATGGCACCAGCTGTGTAACGCAGACAGTAGGTTTTGTTATCGTTCTTCTGTGGCATGTAAAAAGATTAGAGATGCATATAAAGCACTTTTCCTGCCGGTTTCAAAAATGCCTTCAAATGATAATTCTTGGCATAGTATATGTTTAGACAGTATTGCTGCAGTGAATACTGTAGGAGTCCCATTTTTAGATTGTTTTCATTCTGCTTGTATAATCTCATTTATCGAAGATAGGTACATATATATACCTTTTCTCTTATACTTCCATCATCCACCTTTAAAACTGTTGAAAATTGAGCATGGTTACACTGAGTATTCCTAAGAGAATTTACGTTTCATGGACCTGCAGAGGATTTTGTAGCTGTCAACCCTACATGGGTTGTTTTTAGCTTTGCAGATAACACAGGTGGGAAAAAGCCCTGAGAAGCTTGTTTGACAGAGGTGAAGTAAACTGTTAAGTACAGTGATACACAGACACCTATTTCTACCCTCTTTCTGGACAGAAAAAAACAGGTGTGGTGTTGTTAAGGAGCAGTATTCAGGTTGGTGATTAGACATCTTTCTAGTTGGTAAGAGAGCATGAGGTTAGGTTGGATAAAACATAATCTTATTAAGATGATATTAAATAATATCACAAGATTGAAAGAAATGGAAATGAGCGAATAGAATAAACAGTGAAACATCCTGAAGTGTTAGCCTACATGTTTAAAAAATGCTTGGAAATTAAATACATTGAGAAGGAAAAATAAGATCAAGGAAGCATGGTGAAGGATTTGATTGTTTAACTCTTTCAATGAAGAACGTTTCTGGACACCTTACCATCCATTCCTGCCATCATTAGCTAGAGATAGGAAGCTAAAGCTTTGGCAGAGGTCATCTGTTCTGATTTTAACAGGACAGAAATTCTTCTATTCTTCATTTCTGCCAAAAATCTACAGTACCTTCATATCATTTCAGTGCTGATAGGGGTGAATTAGTCCATTAAAAATGACGATATTATTTGGGCCTAAGGTATTCTTATACTGACAGAATTATCCTGCTTTAGCGGGGGAGTTGGACTAGATGATCTCTAGACATCCCTTCCAACTCCGACAATTCCATGATTCCATGAATTCTCTCATCAAATTCTCTGGGTTCTTGTTTCCTCACCAGGTTCTGCCTACAAAGATCTGTTTGCAGGTTTGCAAACAGATTTTCCCTGCAGGTTTGGACCTTTCTTTTCTCCCCCTTTATTCTGAGGTATTGAGATTTTGATCAAATAACAATATTGGAAGTTATGTCAAATCTAGTTTTAGAAGTATTTCTGTTCATTCTAAAAATTTGGGATATTTCCTAAACTAAGTAGAGAGAAAGTGTAAGCAGCACCTTGAGACTTTTTGGTTAGGGAGGAGCTCTTTTGCAGTGAACGATGCAAGACTGAAGAGAGATGCTGAACCCTGTGGAAGCTGGAGGAAGAGATTGTGAGCTGCAGGAGAGAAGTTTTTGGCGGAAGCACAAGGGCACCTGTCCGTTTGCACATGACTGCAGTCCTGGCTTCAAGGGCAGCACTTTCAGGAACCGCAAAGAACCAATATAATTTTAGATGTGTGAGGAATGACTGTTTAAGGGCACCCTGAAACCACCCTTAAGATTAGATTCACTATCAGTAAGAGCAGCAAAGCTGGATGTGTGATTGTGGGCCAGAGGCTGCTCTGCAAAGCCTACAGAGCCCTGCATACCTGCCCAGCTCGGGGTGGGCACGGTGCTCTCTCAGTGGCTTTCTGAGCCACATCCAGACAACATCTCATCCCAGGTGAAAGGGAGGGACATGAGACTGGGAGGTTGCTGTAGTCCAGCTTCCAAGAGTACTTGGTATGAGCAATGTGGACACTGCCTTGAAGGGCTTTCTGGTTACTATTCTGTGTTAGAGATGTGAAACAGGATTTATATAAATTCCCAATCTGCCTGAATTGTATGGGGCCACTTTTGTGGGGTTTTTTCCTCTATTGCACAGTGTCGTTGCTATTGACTGCGTTGTCTTTTCCTGGTTGGATTTCTTCAGATGGCAATTCTTGTGCTAAGTTATAGTGCCTCTGGTTTCATAGTGTGTTTGTTGCGTGACTCACAGTTGTTTGACCTATAGGATTTATTTGTCCTTTTTTTCTACAGGTTTTAATTTGATGTCAGAAAACATTATGCTTTCAAAGACTTACAGTTCTGATGTTCAACAGCCAAAAGCATTGATTTGCAATTGGCAGGAGGGTGTGTTTGCTTCAACTATAGCAGTGCTTTTAAAAAATAATTGCATTTGCTTTATGCCAAATAGTCCCTGTGTCCCCTTTCAAACCACCTTCGTGTTGACTGCAGCAAAGCTTACCACATTAAAAATGAAATAGTGTTTATGCCAAATGTTCTCCCACATATTTTCAAACCTTTTAGTGGTGTTTGCACTGAAATTTTTCTCCTAAAAGCTACAGCACTTCAGAGCTTCACTTGATGCTTTTTCTCAAGACATCCACTTTCTGTCAAGAAAGGGCTACATTCTGGCCCAGTGACCATGAGTGGTGGCTTACCCATATGCATTGTCCTACTGGTATGAATGGGGATAGGTATGTGTGAGCTTCTTGCACTGTGAAAGGGAATAAAATCTGGCCCATGACACTGAGTAATCTGGTTATTCTAATCACTACCTGTGACTCTCTGAATTATCGTCTGTATTATGGGATAATATGATCTCTTCGGTATTCAACAATGACTTTTAAAAATTACCATATATATTATACAGAGCTAATATATTAAGAGATACCTTAAGGGTAATTATCAAGCGTGTAATTTCATCTGTAGGTTCTTATAATGATGGTTAATGTCATAAATGCCTTTTAATGAAATTATAGGCTTGTAACCCTGCCTGACTATCCTTTGTGTGTCATATAATTAATAAGGCCAAGCTTTGGTGTTCATCTCAGTGTCACAAAGCATCATGTAAACTTCCATACTGATGGTAGATGGTTAGTCTCTCATCAGAGTAAGAATAAGGTTAAGGCCAAGCTTGAGTGTGCTACCTTCTCTTTAAAAGCAGCTGCATGGGCTTGTTAACAAAAGTACTTCTCACAGAACATACGTGCTCATAAAAAAAAAAAAAGCCCATTGATCTAGTGTCTTATTATAATACTACTTGCAAAAATTTAAGGGAATGAAAAGGCAAGTGTGTTGCAGCACTTTGAATAAAGAATTGTTTTCCTTCTAATCCACCGAGGGTCGTGAAAATTTGTGTCCAAATGGAAAGCATTTGCAGATGGATAAGAAGCTTCGTCTTCAATTGAAGACACTTGCCTGGAATGTAGAAGAGCTGGGATTGTTTCCCAGTCTGGCCTAATGTCTGTGGGGCTCTGGCTAAGTTGATTATTTTTTACAGTCTTCAGATTTACTGTCTGAAAAATGAGAGCCATAATATTTCTTTTCTTTGTCTTACATTTCCAGGTTTTAAACTTGCTGAAGCAAAGGAGATATCTGTGGGTTTTTGTGTTGGGTTTTTTTTTTTTTCGTTTGGCATTTACCATAGAATTTGACAGAATTGTTCACATTGGAGGGAATCTAAGGTTGTCTGGTCCCATGTCCTGCTCAGAGCAAGGGCAGTATTGAACTTCTGCCCTCTAGGCCATTTTCTTACTGTGAATGCTAATAAGAGAACGAGAAATTTTACATGTCACCAGTGAAAAGTAGTTCTAAAGAATCATGTAAGACTCATTAAGATTATTTTACTGTTCTTTGTCCTTCAGGGAATGATGTACCTGGAAGAGAGAAGACTTGTCCACCGGGATTTGGCAGCCCGTAATGTGCTGGTGAAATCACCAAACCATGTGAAGATCACTGACTTTGGATTGGCCAGACTTTTGGAAGGGGATGAGAAGGAATATAATGCTGATGGAGGGAAGGTGAGTGCTGTGCGTGTCTGGAAGTAGATACATCACTGTGACAAACCTCCTGAAGTTATTCTTTAGGGCAGTGTATCCCTACGGGACTATTATCTCTGTAAGAAAGTCTGTCAGTGACTTAGCAAACTGTGTTGTGACAGCACATATAAAAGCTGCTAATTTTTTGCTCAGTGAGCTTCTCCGGGTGCCAAAATATAATTGTCTGAACAGTTTTCACACTCAGAATTAGGTTTTGTTCATATGCTTCATTTTGTGTCTTGTTTTGAAGACTTCTGAAGTCCCTTCAATGAGTGACAGATGTTCTAGCACTTTTCTGCCAAGCCTCTTTCTCTGGTCAGTATGAACTCAGTAACTTGCAGTCCCACTTTCTCAGAGAACTAATTTTCCAGAAAATAAAAATGAAGGTCACAGAACACGTTTGTATTTGTAGTGTTTGAGAGTTTACGTGCGCTCAGCAAAGAGCCACCTCTTCTATCGCATTGGAAGAGCCTGTTTGTGCTATTTCTTGCATCCGGGCCTCCAATACTGTGCTGAATGCCAGGCCACTAAAAAGCTAACTTGAGGATAATTTTGAAACCAGACATTTTCCCACATTACTTTTCAGCATACTGCACAGTAACCATGTAGTGCCTCACCTCATTTCTGATGCCTTCAGATTAATGCATTATAAAATTCGGAAGGCTGTAGGTAAAGGCTGTAAGTACATAGTGCTGCTGGCTGCTCCTTAAACATCTTGAAATTCCACGTTTCAACCTGTCACAAAATCCCAAGGGATTCTGCCTCTCCTGTCATTCCTTTTCCTGAATGTTCAGTTTGTTTTCTGTCTACTTGCTATCTTTGTTTTTCCATGCTCGCTCATGCCCTTGTCTGGGACAAACAGCTGTTGCCAGTGTGCACTTTTCTCCTGGATGGGCTGCTGTTTTACCTGTGTGGCTGCTGCCCTTGGCAGCCGTTGCGTGGATTACATCGGCATTTCAGTCACTGAGGTGAAGAGCCTGAAAGGAGTCACTGGTATTTTCCCATTTCCCCAGTAAAGAGACCTCCTGGCGGAGAAGGTGGGGTTTTGAGAGTTTTCCCTGATCCCTTCAGGTTTCTAGTCCCCTCTTCAGTAACCCCTCTGCCTCTTCCCTCCATCAGCCAGTGAGTGACAGAAAATGAGCTGGTCCTTGCAAACCAGCTGTTTGGCAGCTGCTAGATGGTGTCTTGGACTTGTGAGGCCAATCACACTACTGGGAGTTCTGGAGCAGGATTTACATGTCAGATGTGTCACTTCCCAGTTCCAGAGAAGTGTCCTGTGAAATACAGCAGACCTTTGCAGCTTAAGGTTGTATTGAGAGCATGCTAAGACAGATTCCGACTGGACAAAAGGAAAAACTTTTTCACCATGAGGACAACCAAGCGGTTGATCAAGTTGCCTAGGGAGGTGGTGCAGTTTCCATCCTTGGAGATTTTCAAGTCCAGAAAGGATAAAGCCGGGAGTAACTTGGTCTGATCTCATAGCTGAACTTGCTATGAGCCTGAGGTTGGACTGTAGACCTCCTGAGGTGCCTTCCAACCTGGGTTGTCCCATGATGAGCAATGCAGCTTTGCTACTTCAGCAATTGTTCAAGTTTGGAACAACTCAGTCATATTTAATGGGAATGAAAGCAATACACTTCTGCAGAGTATAGTGGAGGAGGATAAACTGTCTTTGCAAGTGCTAAGCCAACCTTTATTAGAGAGTGCTATTTTGCCATAACTGTATAGGTTATGTTCATTAGTCAACTTCATGGAAGGTATTTTCATAAGGATTTGAATGAAGACATCCTCTGCTTTTACACCCACCATGTATTCAGATTTTGCATGCAGTTACGTATCTCCCTGGTTTATTTTAGTACATCTTCTATAGTTCTGAATTAGAGGCGACCCATACAAGTCCGTGCCAGGTAAAAATCTGCTTTTAATGTCTGCCCATTAGAAATTAATGGACTGCAAGGTGGCTGTGCCTCTCAGGCCCGGCTCAGCAATAGGAAACACTGTGAATCTCATTCTAACACGAGCTCAAGAGGGCTGATCCTTATGCCAAACCTAGGTTTGTGTTTGCCAACGCAGCCTTCTCTGTCAGAAGAGATGAGCTCCCCGTAAAGGGTGATGGAGAGCCAAAGGCTAACTTGGGACTTTTGACTTGCTTTCAGGAGCAACTTTTCTCACTGCAGTAATGATATAGAGAACTAGGAAGGCTAATTTCCTAATATTAGGAGTTAGAAAGTAAGCTCTGTAAATTCTCCCCATTGCCTGTTTACTCTGATGATAATTATGTGGACAGTGAAATATTATGGACACTGCATTATTAACTAGCCTCATTAGAGAGCAATCGAGATAGCAGTATCTGGGTTTGCAAATTTTGAGGCAGAAGAGGTTCTGTATTCCACCTTCTCTGCTGCACTTCAGATTTAGGAGGTTTGGAAGTAATTTTTGCATTGGTCCAATCTTTATTATACTGTATGATTAAAAAGTGAGTTGTTCTACTACATCTGAATCAGTAAAATTTAGGTGGTATGAGAAGTTCTGCAGGTAACAATTTCTCATCTCCGTATGTCTTATGAGACAAAACTCCATTCTAGAGGGCAGGAACAACCATTTCGTCTGCTGGGTAGTGCTGCTTTTTTTAAGCTTGCAATTGAAAAAGGAAACAGGGAGTAATCTGATGTCTACATACAGGATTTATCTGTATTGTTTTAATATTTTATTTCTAAGGTTACATTTCTATTGTCTTTCCCTAGATGCCAATTAAGTGGATGGCTCTGGAGTGTATACACTACAGGAAATTTACCCATCAGAGTGATGTTTGGAGCTATGGTAAATCTTCACGTGATTAGTTTAAAAATTTGTCTCTTGTAAAGCATTAAACTAAGTTGTATTCCTATGTTAAAGATACCCTCTTTTCCTAGAGGAGTTAATTCCAGTGGGTTTTGCTCTTTTTTTTCTTGGGTTTTTTTTTTGGTGTGGGATTTTTTGGGGTTTTTTTTGTCGTTTTTTTTTTTTTTGATGTGTAACTCTAAACAGCAATTGTTACTTGTCTCCTGCGTTACTTCCCTACTCACTAAAATACATTATCATGGTGTCCCCGCTGGGATGACTGCCATAAGGTCTGGGCTGGTAGCAGTTCGGCTGATTATTATGACAGAAGAAGGACTCTTTCAGCTCAGCCACAGATTCATAAAAATACAGCTGCAGGTCATAATTTTCAGCAGTCCTTTGAAAATCTTAACTCTAAAAGCCATGAATGTCAAAAAACATTTTCAGGCTTATGGGACTTTCTGTACCTACAGTCAGAGAAAAGTGAATTTATCATAATACAGAGCAAATATAGTAAGGGAAAGAAAAGAAAAAGACAAGCTCTCCAAGCTAACTAAAACAAGCATCCATTTAATTTCACAGGTAACTTGGGAACTAGGTAGATAGGTCAGGTCATTTGGATTCCACACACACCAAAAAAAAAAAAAATTCACATTTGAGAAATGAGATATTCATTTACTGTTGTTAATTTTTTTATCCAGACGAGCTATTACGCCAAACCTGCTCAGCGGTCTGCTTGTTTATCTAGTGTAGCTATTACTAATAAAATCAGGTATACCTTTGTAGGTGGAATTTTTTAGCAGTATCTAGGGCTATGGACTCCTAGTTGCATTTCCTGTTGCCATATCATTTTGGAAAAAAAAAAAAAGGTGTACAATTCTATTCATTACTCACTTTTACCTGTGGGTAGCAGCAAAAGACACTGTTTGCTGTGACTGGTTGGCTGCCCTCTTCTCTTCAGCTGAGAAAAACATACGAAAGTTGAATTGATCACATAAAGCTGCTCTTTCTCCTCAAATTCCCCGTATCACTTAGGAAAAAATATGCCTCCATTTACGAAATTAATTTTAAATGCAGGAAGCCCAGAATACCTATAATCAGAAAGGACAAGACCAAAAACAATTGGCAAGTTACAGTTATTGAACATCAACAGAGGTGAATGAGGGTGAAATGAATATGTGTTTTATACATATGGTAATTTTGCACATCACCTTTCACATTAGCATGACAGCTGGCAAAATATGGTTACTGGTCTGGAGGCATGTTTAAAATGACCTTTGCAATAAAAATAAAAGTTAAACTGGTGTGAGAGCAGCATTTTCAATACTTGAGATTTTGTTCAGAGGATAAATTCTGTTACTTATGATATATGATCTTTATTTCCAGCTCTGATGCCAAAACAAATCCTATGGCTATTCAAAAAGAGAATCTTGGCTTTGAAGCACAGCACTATCCTAACTCAAATCCATAAGGTGATTTAAAGAAAAAAGTAATACAAATGGCTGTGAATGACTTACAAGGCAAAGACAATGACATAATGTTACTCAGTGCTTTACCTTTGTGGGAAATTGATGCTCTAAGTTAGGGAACATCTGCAGTTTTTCCCCTTAAAATAATAGAGTACATCAACCCTTCATTTTCCCTTTTGATATGATAAAAGAGTGCGATGCATTCTTTGTTATTGCATCCATTTACTTTACCACCATTTATTTGTCTTAGACCTTTCTCTGCTGTCTCAGGCCTATGACGCTACTTCTTACACCAGCAAAAATGAGGGAAGTTGCTTTTGAAGATTACCACCAAGTGCTGTTTCACCATTTTCTGAAGCCTTCTAAATGGCAGATGAGACTTCAGTGCTTTTACAGGCACTGGTAATGAAGAAGAGATTGCAGTCCAGAACTGGGCCAGAATACTGCGCTGTAGGGAATTGTGAAGGAATCTGAGCAGCATGACCTCAACTATTAGCTCTCTTTTTTTCTGTCTAGGAGTCACGATATGGGAACTTATGACCTTTGGTGGGAAGCCATACGATGGAATCCCAACTCGAGAGATCCCCGACCTCTTGGAGAAGGGAGAGCGGTTGCCCCAGCCTCCGATCTGCACTATTGATGTTTATATGGTGATGGTGAAGTGTGAGTAATTGTTGCTTTTAATATCATTATGCTCAGTGCAAGAAGGACTCTATTTTAGAACATTTGCATCTATAGTCTCTGACAATGCTGGGTAATAGGGCAGGCTGCTCCAAAACAAAAGCTTCCCAAGATACCGTAAATTCCATTTAAATACTATATGCACATTTTTTTTGCAATTGCAAAAGATATGAATTTAGCCATGAAGGGTTGAGTTAGCTCAGCTTCTTATTGCTGTCAGATGGTATCTTCTTGCTATGAAGTCAAAATTGTATGATTGTTATTGTAAACCCTTGTCATTTCCATGACAATTGATTTTGATGTTAAAAAAGATAGTATTAAACATAATTATGGTGCATGGATACCCAGCCAGTGAAGGTTGTGAGAAGAATCGCATGAATGTTTTATTGTTAGTAGTAACAAGAATGATGATTGCAATAGTAATAATAAAAAGTAAAATTAAATTAGTACAAGAAATGCTACAGAGAGGATATTTTTTTATCATTCTTAGTCTGGTACAATAATTTATGAATATTTTTACTTTCGGAAAAAAGGAAAACAGTCTGCCTACTCTTTTATCTCCAAGATACCCACACTAGTGACAGTATCCTCCAAGGCTATGCTTCTAATTTAAAAAGAATTAGGAGCATCTCTCTGGTATTTCTGGCTTAATTTAAGTGAGATTAACATACAGACGTCTCATCCATCTTATATAGTCCTTTCCATTTTGCTTTGTACACAAAAACACTGAAAGAAAGAAAATAAAACTAGAAGAGGTAGATAACGTATCTTCCAAAAACAGTTGTACTGTGCACGCAGGTATGGAAATTGTTTGAATAGTACAAGGGATTCATGTGGGTTGAGTGCAAAAATGTTCCATCTGAGAGGATTCCTAACTCCTAACTCGCACTGAGGGGAATCTCAGTGGACAAAAGGAAGTTCTAGTAGATGGAGTATTCTGGAAAACAGAAAGTTACAGCTAGATGTACAGACTTGGTCCTGTAATGTTTGCATGAAATTCTTTATAGGCTTTGTTTTTTTCTGCGTTGGTCACTTCTTCAGTTAAACAGCACAAAGGAGATAAGGCCTACTTCGTTTAGCCTCTCTGGCAAATGAGAACAGGTTCTTGGGAAGCTGCTGATAGAATCTTCCATTAGAAAAAGCTGACGCTGAGATAAACTAGTTGCTGGTGGTGACTGCCTATGCTACTTGCTTACTTTGCAGAAAGCGTTAGCAGGAATTGAGAACTGTTGTTTCTGATGAACATTTTCTTGGACAGTGAAGGACAAAAAACCCACCCTTAATTAAAATAGCATCTAGTGCGTCGTGTGAGGTCTGTGTTAATGACACAGACACGTGAATGCAGAATTACCTGAAAAGCGGATGCGAGGTCAGTCATCCTGTAGTTCTGTTCAACAGTTCTTTTTAATCTAAGTCACTGTGGAACAGTAGGTCAGTTAAAGTAAAATTGTATTTAGTAGTAACTTTGTAATAAACCCACTAGACTCAGATGAGATCAGATTCACTGTATTACAGGTGGGACACATCCATAATAAAAGACAGAGCTGACATCTAAGCGGACAAGGCAGACGAAAATTGCAAGGCATTGTTTCTGTCTCTATTTTGGAGATAGGGGACAGGAGCTTAGACCAAATTAAGAAGAAATCCATGCAGTGTGGCACATCTAGTCTTCTCTGGGCAAGACCACATGTTTTCCATTTTAGATGTATTATAGAGTTCTGGCTTTCCGTTCTTCTGGGCTCTTCATTGCATCTTCTCTTTAGGCCAGGATATCAAGGACATCTTTTCACTTCAAACTTGTGCATTTTTAAAAATCTAATTCCTTCCCTTGGCAATTAACTGTTTATTTTCTCATCTTTCTTCCGTCCCCAGGCTGGATGATTGATGCTGACAGTCGGCCTAAATTCAAGGAGCTAGCTGCTGAATTCTCTAGAATGGCTCGAGACCCTCAGAGGTACCTGGTAATTCAAGTAAGTAACTCTGCAACATTGGGGCAGGGGGGAAGAGACTTATGTCTATCAAACTTTTCTGTTAAGGGGGTTGCTGTTGAATCTCTTGACTTCAGGGTGCTCTTGAACTTAAAGCAAACAGTGGTCACAGTACTATACAAGAGTGAAGTAGAATGGCCAGTTTCAGTTTCTCAAAAACAATAATAATAAAATAATCTGAAATTCAGTTCCTAAGCTTGTATGTATGAGCATATATACAAGACCAGCTTTGCAAGCTGCTCAGTACTTTGCATTCTCTCATGAAACTGGGGACAAGATTTGTCCATCGGTGGGCTGCCTTTTGTGATGCTTTGTGGCATTGAGCAAAGCGTAGCCCTGATTTGCCTCTCCAGCTTGCGGATGCCATTTCAATAAAAATACATATCATTGTTGTTGCTTTTGTTGCCTGGTTTGATTTTTATTGCTTTCAGCTCTGTTACATTCTGAAGAACTTTCCATATGGATGAGAGGGAAATTTAGCCTCCAAGTCTCTAAAAATACAAATTAAAATAAAGCAAACACCCAGACACAGCAGTTTCCATGTTATTTTTCCCCCCTAAGTGAGCCTAAATAGCTGAGATATTTCACAAAATACATCAGGCCTTGACAGAACTTGGGTCAGACACTGAGCTTGTATGGGAAAAAGAGTGAAGAAAGAATAAAAGCTTGATCGCAAGAATGCCAAAAAATGGCTTTGCTTGATTTATTCAGTTATTCCCTTTCTGTCATCATAGTCCCAGTTAAAAAAAAAAAATCAAAACAAATGATGTGGATGTGGTGCTTTAGAACAAACAAAGCAGCATGTGTGGTCCCTGCAGCCTGGCTGCCAGAGCGTGAAGAAGGCTGAAGTTCCCTGATGGGAAATTAATCCATCATTTGACCGTTTTCTTCTCTCAATGCAATGTATTTAGGGAGATGATCGTATGAAGCTCCCAAGTCCAAACGACAGCAAGTTCTTCCAAAACCTTCTTGATGAGGAAGACCTGGAAGATATGATGGATGCTGAAGAGTATCTTGTTCCTCAAGCCTTCAACATCCCTCCTCCCATCTACACCTCCAGGACAAGAATTGATTCCAACAGGGTAAGAGGAAACTCTGACAGAAAATACTGGTTATTATAAAAGCACAGGTGGAGTTCAAAGTACACTAATCAAACACAGGCCAGAGTTGCCTTGGGAATTATAAGCTCCCATTGTAATGGAAGCGACTATAAAAATGCTGTCACTGGGTTCTCTATTCATTGTGCCATAGTGAATTCTAAATTAATAGCTCAGCCTGGAGTGAACAAAGGCTCGACTTGAACTGCCTGTCCTGAAAGCACAGCTGAAGCTTGTGAAGTCAAGCAGTGTTGTTTCTCAGTTGCGTACCATCCTGGCCAGGAAGTGCACAGCTCTGATTCTCCCACCCCTGCAATCCCGTTGTCTTGACAGGGCTGGCACTGATGTGACTGAGGGCAGCTGGAATATATAGATAATACTGCTTTTGTGTCTGGAGCCAGATTTTAGACCCAGCCCCTTTTTCTGTTTGTATGTGATGCTTTCATGGCCCTTCCTTTACAAGCATGTGTTTTTGTTGAGCACATCACAGATTTTAGCGTGTTGATCTTGGTAACATCCCTGAAATGCTGTTCGTTTTAGAGGGGGAGCTGAGGCACAGAGAATGTTCAGGAGGAATTCAGTTCATATAAACCTAACCATCAAAACGACAGGGACATAATGTAAGCCTTCCATCTAGATTTCATTTCATGTCATTGGAAAAGGGGGGGTGTGTCCAGTAGGTGGTTATTGCCTGCTCTGGGCAGTTACGGTGGGATAAGTTACTTTCTGGAGGTGTCTTTCTCACTGACTGCTGAGAGCTCCAGAGCAGTCTCAGACCTGGGGTGTGAGCTCTGGTGAATTGTATCCTGTGCTAAATGCCCTAGCCTCGGTGCCACAGGAGCCCTGCTGCAGGTGGGGATCCGAGTTCAGATTTCCACAGTTCCTTTTCACTCTGGAGGTCCCTGCCCACAGCTCTGACCTCTGCCTGTTCCTCCACTTGGCTCCATCCTTTCAACAGTTTAGGTGCCACCTCTTCTCACAAAAATAGGAGATGGTGAAATGCATTGCTAATGTGAGGACAATCACTCAAGTATTTAGTAATTATGAGCTTGATTGTTTGTTTATTTTTGTTTTAGTGGACAGTCACATTTTAAATACTAAGTGGAGTCCTATTGAAATGTTGATGTTTATTCCTCACTGTGTAGAAACTTTTGGACATTTGTCATTAGCCGAAGTAGTTCCAAATTCATACCCTGGTCTGAACTGATTACACCATGTGAGACGGAAGAGGTAAGCGAAGGAGCTAAGAGTATATAAGATGGGTCAGTATTCATGCTCTGACCATACACTGCATGAAGTTCTTTCACCCCTTTTGAGTAAAGCAGTGCTTTTCTGGAATAAGGAAGACAAAATCTGATCTTAAGTAACATCCCGTCAATTCATAAGGAAATGGGTATTCTTTTTAAAGGCAATGAGACTAGACACGTCTCTGGAAAAGGTTGGTTTGTAGTCCTGCTGTCTAAGCTGGATTCACGTAGCATTTCTCCTGCATCACTGGAAGGCACTGAAGGGGGCATGATGCAGGAGGGGATGATGCATGATTTAGCAATAAGCAAGAAACTTCCTCTTTATGGCAACAAGAGTTAATTTTTACTGTTGATGCTGATCTGAAATAAGTCAGTTTTATTCCTAGCTGTCTCTGGAGGGGGTCTGTTTCCTTTGCTGCCAACTTCTGAAAAAAGAAGAAAACAACAATAGTTACCTTTGAAAGGTGCTCACTGGCACACTGTTGTAAATCACTGTAGCTTAGTTTTACACAGTGGAGTTCCACATTTACCCTGGCATAGGGCTGAGACAGCAGAGTCAGACCTGTAAGGTTTGCTATATTCGTGTCACTCCCATATTTACTGGGAATACTGGGGCACATTTAAAGGAGAAGGGATTAATAGAAAAATGTAACTGCCTTTTCAACAGTTCCTTTTGCCCTCTGTCTTTAGTGCCAGCCAAGCAGAGGAGTCCACTAGAGCTGAGGGAATTAATTCCAACAATAAATCCCAGAGTAAATATTTTGAAAGAGTTATTTAAAATGTGTTGTTTGGGCAGCCGACATGCTTGCTGGGGTATTCATGGAAAGCAAACACAGGCATTTATTTTATTATTATATGAAAATTCAAGTAAGTTTCTCACAGCGTTTGCCCAACTTTAAGCCACACTGTTGCAGCTGGTTACAGACATGTGATCCCCTTGAAGTCAGCAGAGCTCCGGAAAGAGACCCTGTGCCTTTATTTTTGCCATACAGAGGCTCCATCACGTTCCTGATGTGACGTCTCCCCTCCGCAGCTCACGATTTCCCATCTTGGTTTGAGACGGTGATCTTGTACCAGTCAGCGGGAGCTTTGCTTTGCAATTCAATTTAATGACAGGAGCCAGACCATATCTTTCTTTCAGTAATTCCTACTGCTGGGAATTTTTCTCTGGCATCATACAACAATCTAACGCTTTAAAAAGTCTGGAATTACCCTTTGCTAAAAGTTTTCAGGCTCTGAGCCAAGTGTTCTGCCCCAGGTAACCCTGAAGAGGGCAGCTGGGGGACAGAAAGCCTGCACCCAGTTCTGTATTTTTGCACCCCTTCCATCTTTATAGTGTCCTTCTTTATTGTAGGAACCTCTTTACGGTGGGGTCGTTTTTAAGGCCAGCTGATTTATAATAACACTTGCTAGTGTTACTGGAGACTGATTCCTGTCCCGTAACAGGATTACCAGTAGAATTTTGATGCTTGTCCTGTGTCTCAGATTAGCTTCAGACTGAGCTTTGTTTGCTAACGACTGTGCATCTCCTAAATGTACTGCTAGTACTGCCATGTAGGCAAGTACATCTAGATTGCAGGGAGGCCACAGCACCATGTCACTGGAAGGGCTTGTGGCCAAGCTGAAAGCCCCACACCACCTTAGCGTCCCTGGTTTCCTTTCCAGAGAGGGTTTTTCTGGATGTAGTGCATTTGTTTCCTCTCTGTGCAGACAGCTACGTACTTGTCTGTTGTTTTTCAGAAGCACTCAGGATCTTGGTACATTAATTATTCTTCCAGTAAAAATTCGTGTTGATTTAAAACAAAATACACAGTGGCTTCTTTAAGGTAATAGTGCATCTGCTCTGCATAGTTCAGTACAGATGGATGTCAGCTACAAGAATCACACAGAATTGAAATGCTGTCAGAGCTCTCTATCTGTAGTTGTCTGATTCTGTCTTTGTGTTTCCTTTGGATAGTTTGTGATTTATGCTTGTTTAGTGTGGTGAATATTAATATTACACAAACTCATTATGGTGCTGCTACAGCCATAGATGCCAAATGAATTGATACAGCTTAGGTAGTTTGGGTTCGCTGCGTCTGGCAAATTAAATTTAATGGGGAGATTGTCGGGCAATTTGGTGAAGTAAATCACACAGGTAAGACCTGCATGATCTTCATGTCATTTTCAGAGATCGGGAGCATGAAGGATACTGTATTTCCCATCTTAGTTGTCTGATTGTTTTAGTGAAGAAAGAGTTGGTTATGTGATGGCAGGGTATTGTGTTCGTTCTCTGGGCGTGTTGTACTGACAGCTTTAGTTGAGTGTTCCAGCAGCACAGCTCTACTGGGGACAAAATTTTGGAGCAAAGAAAGCAGGGAGATCGTGAGCCTCCTCACGTTTGGGCTTTGAAGTCAGGGAATTAAGTCAGAGCAAGAGCATTTACTTTCTAAGGAAAGCTCTGAAGTTTCCCTGGGATGATCTCAGTCCTAAATCCTTGCAGCTTGTTGCCTTGGAGAGGCACCACTGGATGAGGTTTGCATAAAACACTGCCTGCCTTCTCCCTCCCATGTGAAGAAAAAAGCTATTTAGATATGCACAGAGCTGCAGCCCATGGAAGGAAGACAGGGAAGAGGGAAGCCTTCTGGGGAGTTTCCAGCTCTCCAGGAAGTGTCACATCCTTCTTCTTCCAAGGGATTACTGAGGTTTATGAAGCTGCCAGTCTCAGACACCACTTTAGTATTTCCTTCACACCCACACTGGCTTCATACTAGCACATCTTTGGGACCTGTACTGCCAGGCACAGAAGCTGGCACGTGCTCTAGTCCATAATGGTACCCTCTGTTAAGAAGTCCATCCTGAGACTGATGCAATTTTAAAATAAAAATTAGCATCCTAAGCTAAATTGAATTCTTTCATTGCATCTGAGACTCTTCAGTTGCAATTTCAGCTCTTCAGCTTTTTCTAGCTTTTATTTTCCGTTGACTAGAGATATTCTAGAAATATGGAGTTTTAGAAGCTCTGTGCTTCTGAGAGATAAGCTGAATCCTCGGCAGTGTTTCCATGAGCACAGGACCCCAGCTAGTGCTCGAGTGTCCTACATCCACAGCCATTAGATGATTCATTCAGGTATTTGTAACGAGTACCGTCCTGTGTGCACAGAGATAATACTAATACAGAAATCACTCTGTGTACCACAGGATGCTTTTTGCTCTAAATCCTTGGCTAATTCCTACTGAAAACCGTCTATACTGTTTATTACTCACTGATGCTGTGCCTATAATTTTACTCCATACGCTACATATCATGGAAGCACCTGCCAACCCTGCAATTAAATATCAAGCTGTTTTTCCAGAGGTGTCTAATTCATATGTCCAGGGAAACTGTTGTGCTTGGCTAAAGCAAACTTCGATATGTCAAAAGCCAGTTTTCAGTTCCCTGAGTAGTGTCTGTTATGCCATTGCAGGAGTCCTGGTGCAGCCTTAGGTAGTGTTTCACGGCTGAAACGTCTGTATATGCCTGTGTATAAAAAGATTATTCCAGAGAGAAACCAGGCAAGAAGTTATCTTTATGATTAATTTGTTCTGGTTTCTAAATTTGAAAGGTAGCCATTTTCAAATCACAAGATCACAAAAGAGAGGGTTGTTAGTGTTTTTCAGATGTGTTTCACATCGGTATGGCATCTTTCCTTCCAAAGTTTGTCAAGGACAATAGGGACTATTCACCCAGTGGAATTGCTGCCAGAATTAAGTGACTTTTATTAGATTTTTAAGTAACAGGGCTGAATTTCTGCCTGCACCTGCAGTGTCCCAGTGGTAGAATATCAGATCTGAAGTCTAATATGACCTCCTCTACATACCGAAATACAGCAGACTTGGAAGGTGGGGGACTGTAAGCTCCGCTGTCTTCCAGTTACCTCCTGGAAGGAGGGATTTCAGAGAGCAGTCAGAATTTGGAAGGGCACTTCTCAGTGTGTCAGCACAGCTGAGCTACTACGAGAGATACTGTCATTGCAGGTGGGGAGAACTAGCAGATGATTACAGCATATTTCGCTCTTGGCAAAGAAGGCAGCATGATTTGTCCATGATTCTCCTTGTGTCCGGGGCTTTAGTAGCAATCAGTGCCTTCCTGGTCCCCATTTCTTTTTCTGTAAGAAAAGGCAGTTAACTGTTCCTGCCCAAGCTCTCAAGCTAGTTATTTTTCCAGGTGTGTCCTTGCCTTGTGGGGCTGATGGCAGTAACAGTACTTCATCCTAAAGTCGATACATAATCTGTGTGAAGAGATATCAAGGCTGGATGGGACCATTGCAAGCATTTTGGCTAACTTTCTGGGATAACATAGGCCAGAGTCAGAGTCTCTTGTCTCTTAATTTCTGCATCAAGTGCAGAAATTCTGTTTGAGGTGGAGTTTGTCTTTTAGAAAGATTGTCTTGATCGTATCAGGTGGGATGGGAAATACATCACTGTGTAGAAAAGTCTCCCTGGGCAGTTAATGCTGACTCTTCAGCAGGGTTTGGATCTGCCATGCACCCTTTTTTGTGCTAAGTTAAGGAGCTCCAGCTATCAGAAATCTCTTCTGCTTAAAGGGCTGCATGTAATAGTA
>JAOXNO010000078.1:42595013-42608533 GCA_028565335.1 Limnodromus scolopaceus
TAACTGTCCATTCATCTAACCCACACTTCCTAAGCTTAGCTATGAGGATGCTGTGGGAGACGGTGTCAAAAGCCTTGGTAAAGTCTAAATGTATTTTCTGCTCAGTGTCATTCATGTCCTGACCAGTAAGAGTTGGCTGGGCCTTTCAGTACTTATCTTGGAAGCCTAAAAAATTATGACATCACATTGCAATTAGGCAATTTAAAGACTTTTAAACAATTATATCACATTTTCAGCCCCACTAATTGGCACCACAGTTGTTTTCTTTGCCTCCTTTTATTGGAATATGGCCACAGGGTATTAACTCATGGGGAAAAGCAGCAAAGAATTAAAAAAGTGTGCAGACACCAGTGGTTTGGAGAAGAGCCAAGCTGTAAGGTTCACTGTTAAGAGGGTTGCAAGGCAGCTATGTTTAGTGCAGAGCTAAAGGGGAAGAATGAAGAAAATACCATTCCTGTGATCTGAGTTGGCAGATCACTGACTGGGGAGGGTCTTGTCAGCAAAAATAGCAATAAATACATGAATGCTGGTGCATTCTCTCCTGACATCTCGGGGCCAGGCTATTCTAAGAGGGCCTGTTACTATGTTGTTATAGTTGCATAGTATGTATTTAAATGTTAGAGTCACAGCCAAGGAGATCTAAAGATAGGACGGTGGGTTTAGGCTTTTGTGTGAGGGTGGAGCAGAGCATGCCCACGGATAGATAATGCAACCATCCTTGAAAAATATTTTTTTAAATTGCTAGTCATCTAAATATTTACTGGCAGAGGAGTATAGCCCTGTGTACTGAAGCCAAGCCCATTAACAAAAGACTTGCTCTTCTGAGTTACCCTTAGGAGGTCACTGTGGGCTGTGAAATAAAAGCAGTTCAACAGCTCTCCTCTTATTCATCCAGAATCAATGAACCACAAGTTGAAATTCATGAGAGCACCTCTGTGAAAATAGAAAGATGTAAATTAAAGGTGTGTAATGTAGCACGGTGTAGTACCGAATAGAAAAGGAGTGGTTACAGTCACTGGTTTAGTGTCTGTGAAAAGCATCAGCAGTGAACTCCAATATCCTGCATATAATACTAACACAGTATTGGGGAGTTCTTTTCACTTTCGTACAGTCTGGAGGGCTGTAGCCACCTTGGAAACCAAAAGAAGCAAACCCCCTCTTGGGAGTCTCGCAGCCTGTGGGCAGGAGGGAAGGAAGCTGGGGAGCTTTACAAGGAGGTAGAGGATTCCCAGCAGAGCTTTGGATTCTTCGCTGTTAAGGGAGTTGACTCTCTGTAGTCACCAGTTTGTATCTCTTCTCTGGATCCTACCTGTAATCATCAGTTTGCCTAAATCTCCACCACCATCCATGGAGCATAGTTTACTACTTGCCTGTCTTCAGTCTTTTTGGAGTATACTGAAAGCTTCCCTGAATTCAAGTAAATACGAGATCAGAGGGCAAGGAGAAGGCAGATTAAGTCTCCTGCAGTGCAACATCCCGTAGCCATCAGTAGGACTTCAAAGTGGCATCTGGCAGGCGCAGGGGATGGTTTTTAGCCATTTGTCTAACACATTCTAGGTTGTAGCCTGTCCATATGTCATTACAAGGTGACAGTAAATCTGTGGTGCAAAAGAAAGGTGAAGGAGTTCCCAGAGGATCTGACCTCCACAATCAGAGCATCTCCAGTTTCCACAGTGCTTCCTTTTTAAAGGGACCTTCCTAGTTACAAGCCTCTTGCAGAAGAGTGCTGAGTTACAGGCTTGCTGCATAGTCTGTATCCAGGTGTGTATTGAGGACCTTGATGCCTGCTCCGTTTAAAAAACCTCCAAAAGTAATCTCTATTAAAGCATCTTCTGTTCCCTCCTCTGTTGTGATGTTCCCTCTCAAGTGTGATCATCTCAGCCGGGCAACTGCTGGCTTTGTTTTTTCCTTCCCTGCTTGTGAACCTTCCTTGGCTGCTGTTCTTCTGGATACGAGTACGCTTGTCTTAAATAAGAGAGAGACCACACACAGACGGGGCAGCACTGAAGTTACCAGGCTGATCCAGCCAAGCTCCCTGCCACCTCTTTCTGTACTGCCGTAGACAACACTTTTCTTTGCAGTTGGCATCGTCCTCGCTTCCCTGGCTGTCAGCAGCCACAGCTGGGTCAGAGAGGCCAAACCTGCTTCCCAGGCCTAAGGCTTAAGTTTAAGCTCTGCTTTTCAAACATAATGAGCTCTTTGGCAAACGCATAGTGAAATTGGTCACTGTTGGCCCAGACTTCGCTGGTGTCTCAGCCCCTCCTCCCTCAGCCCTGTTACACATGCATGGAGCCCTCTGGGCTCCCAGTGACTGCACGAGACAGAGCTCTGCCACTTGTGCTGAGGGTGGACCAGTGGCTGCTCAGCTCCCGCTGCACCAGCTGCACCAGGCCTACATTTGGCCATTTGATTTGAGAGCGAATTGCTGACAGCAGAGGAGATTCAAGTTCAGCTTCAGCCTCTAGAGAAGCTGCTGTTTCAGTTCTTCCAGACTGTCTTTTGTCCTTGTGCCTCACGTTTCTCCCTGTCACATTTAGATCCTATTACCATCTCTCCCTTCCTACTCAGCCTCCTGTCACGTGCCAATCCTTTCTCCGTCCCTGCACCTTACAGTCTCTCTCACTTGCCATTGTCCTCTATTCCTTTGCCAGCCACTGTTCCCTGGCTCCTGACCATCCCTGCTGCCAGCTCCTCCAGCACCACTTTCCTTGCAAGCCCCTCATCTCCTTTGCGGCCTGCTTAGACTGCCATTCCCTTCCCTCCTCCTCCTCCTCCAGCTGGCAGGAGGGTCACCAAGGCCATGGGATAGATCTTCTGTGTTTCCTTCCAGCACCTGATTTCCTGGGGAAAAAAACCAACTACAAAATCCTGCTCAAGCAGATGGATAATTCAACTGACAAAGGTTTCCCTGCACTTCTGTAATTTGCAACCTGTAGACATTTTAGGTCATAACTTGGCTAAATGTGGATGAATTTTCATGGGGATAGAGAAAAGTGTATCTTTAACTGTGGCTTATCACCACATTTGCACCTCAAACACAAGGTGCTGGATCTGAGTAACAAAATGGCTGCAGGGATATTTCAAATAGGAGGCGACAGGCATATTTTTGATCACCAGAAAAGGGTCTTCAGACAGGGCAGTGTGTGTTTTAAAATAAGTTTTTGTTTGTTTTTAAGGTTTTTCTTGAACAGGTATTTTCCTTAAACGCAAAACCATTCCATTATAAAGTAAGATATTTGACAGTGAGCATCATCTCCATCCTAATGTTTTGGTAAGAAGTTCATAGGGAAGAGATTGACACTAGTACGTCCAGTCCTTACTATGTAAGGATGCAACTTGTCTTGTCCGTTAATTTTTCTGTTTCTTGGTGTGCATATGTTTTTGAAACAGATTTTGAGGAATGAGATCTCTTCTAAAGGGCAATGTTCTCAGGGAGATCAGGCTTCTTTCCTGAGGCTGTGTGGTTTTCCTTGTAATTGTCTCAAATTTAAGACCTCCTTTTTTCAAATCCTGACTTTTTCTTTCCCTCAACTAGGAGATAAGGGAAATACAATAAAGGTTTTGAAACAAAATAGGAAACAAAGTAATTATGCAGAACTGAACTTGTAGGCTCAAAAATAACATTTTGGGAGAAGAAAACCATATGAAAAAATAAAGAGTTCTTTGTTTCAATTTTATTTTCCTCCAAAAAACAGCTTTTTCTCAATTGAAAACAGGCTGGTTTTGAGTAGCAGTAATAGTATAAATGCAGCCGGCGTGTTGGTGGTATTACAGCAGTTCAGGCTCCACAGCGCAGTGTAAGATGGTTCCAGAAACCAATATCAAAATGAAGATCTCTGCATGAGTACTTTGATGTATAACCTTTAGACTTCTCAGTAAAACCCCTTAGCTTGTGATACAGAGGTAACATCAGAAGGGTGGTGTATGTTGAGAGCAGGACCATGGCATGCTGCAGCAGGTGCTGTGCAATTTGGGTTTACCAAATCCTCGGGACTGTTTTTCCTGTGATATTTAGGCTAGATGTGACAGACTAATGACAGTCCTGCACCATCCTGCCTTCCCAGTTCTCCCTCTCCTGCTTTGTCCCTGGGAAAGGAAGTGGCTTGAAGCTAGATGGCTTTCTGTACTTCTCCTGCCCTGTGTTTCCTTTAAAGTTGAGTGCACCCTCCGCTATTCTTTCTGTACAATCTACCTTTCCAAAAATTAGACACGAGGCTTTTGCAGGATATACAACTGTCAGCAGGTGTGACATGGCACTTGCCCTTACCCAGCAAGGGGAACTCGGTAGCCCTCCCTAAGACTGGTGAGGCACACAGCTTGTTGATGTTGGTGAGACGTTTGCCATGATTGAATTCTTTGAATTTTGGATTCAGTTAGGAAATCTAACTGAAGTGCATGTTTCTCCCCATTAGCTCATACAGCTCATGTGACTTGTTTCATTCATGTGACCTCTTACTACGTATCCATCATTCCATTTTTCTTTCCTATTAGAGTGAAATTGGACACAGCCCTCCTCCTGCCTACACCCCTATGTCAGGAGTAAGTATTTCACATTCAACCTTCATCCTTTAGGTTTTCCTCCTTCCTTCACTATGTGTTTTCTGTTTCAAACCCCTTTTTTTCCCCTACATAAATGACACAAAAGCCAATAGTGAACAGAGTGTGTGTGTAAGCAACCAAATAGTCAGGATCTCTACACTCAGCCTGGATTTGTGTGCAAGCTCCATGGACCCACACCCAAAATTCTGCCAACTTTTCTTGAAAAAGCTTTTAGGTAACAGGCTTAGATGAATCTGTAAATTTTTCCTTCCTATTTGTAGGTCATGATGTCGAAATTTCCTTGCACGCCCTTGCTGACAAGCAAAATGGTAGGTTGAGTTGAACCACTGAGTTGAGGTATCAATGCAAACACAGTTCACCAGCCTGAAATGCACTCCCTGATGGAATTACATAGTGTTTGGGTGACTGTGTGATTGTCACTGCAGGACACCCTAAATGCAGGCCTCCCAGGAACAGACAAGAGTTCAGAGATGATAATGTCCTCTATCCCCAGTCCTCTTTGCAGAAGGAGATTTCCCTAGCATGAGGTTTGTTTAGAAATCAGGGGAGATTACCGAAGTAATAGAAGAGGAGATACTGTGTTTGCCTCGTGCCTATCCAGCCTCCACATGTCTAGGCAGGAGACAAGTTCTCCTGCCCCCGTTTCTAGCCCCAAGGCCAGCCTGGAGCATCCAGCACGCTTCCCCGCTCCCCTCGCCGCACCGATGGTGCCTCCCTGGGAGGGGAAGCCGGCTCAGCACCAGCGGGCAGGCGGATGCTTTGTCACTCCACAGCAGAGCCCGTGCTGCTGGAAACACAGAAGTCTGCAGGGTGGACAAGGCTTCACCTGCCCGGTGAAATGCATCATTGAGCAAGTGTGGCAGGAAAGGCATGGGAGCCACAGAGATGACTTGCTGTTGAATCTCCTCTCCCTTCGGAGCCTCCTTTCTCATGCTGCCTTTTCTTTTTCAACAGAACCAGTTTGTGTATAGAGATGGTGGCTACGCTGCAGAAGTGCCGATGCCGTACAGAGCTCCTGGCTGCATAATACCAGAGGCTCCAGTTGCTCAAGGGGCTACAGCAGAGATCTTTGAAGATACTTGCTGTAATGGCACGCTACGAAAACAAGTGGCAACCCTGGCAAAAGAGGACAGCAGCACCCAGAGGTACAGCGCTGATCCCACGGTCTTCATACCTGAGCGGGTTGTCCGGGGAGAGCTGGATGAGGACGGGTACATGACACCGATGCGAGACAAACCTAAAACAGGTAAAAAATTGTCTTTTCAGAGAAGCTCCTGCTTTAGTCTGGCTGCATTCTCTCTTTTTCTACATCAGCAGCTTTTCACCAAAAACAGCTTTATCGAGTAACTCAACAATGTTGAAACATTCTGACTTGGTTAATATTTGTTTGCATGGGGAGTCATTTTTCTTTGCTTAATTTGCTACTTGGAGAAGCTCAAATGTGCCAAAATGTCAGGTTTGGTAATTCCCCTTTAACTTTTCTTTCTGGGAAATAGCACATAGCAATTTGTGAATGAAAAAATGCCAAACCCCTCCCTCTTATGCAAACACAAATCTTCAGTTGTTTCCAGAAAAGGATCTGTCTTTTGCCAGCCATAGTCTCCACTTTGCTTTGCTTAATGATCTTTATCTTCATGGCATTGTGCTTGGTAAATGTCATGTTGAACATACCACAGAACCGATACACACAGTTGGCATTTTATACCTAAGAGAAGTTTAGGATTGAAACGACGAGGTGTGCTTTAGAGAGACCATCACTGCAAAGTGAAGTTTGCCTAGATCTGTGCCAGCTCAGAGTGCTACATGTCCCAGTTTGCCATCATTCGTTTCTTCCTGTTTAAATAGTGACAACAGTCACTTAGGTGTAAAGGGATGTGCCATTAGTAATTTGCTTTCAAACCTTGCATTACCTTTAAAGAAATTAATGCAAATGTAAATGCCAAGTAACCACTGAGTTTCCTTCAGAACTTGGAAGCCACTTACCCTTTCTGTTACGTGGTGGAAATAGAGGGAGTCCTCCCAAGGAGGGCTTGAGCCACAGCAGTAGCAATTGTGGGAGTGCACTCGTGGCCCCACACTTCAACAACCACCTTTGCAATAAGAGATTTGATGCTGTGAGTTTGCTTCAGTGTGAGCCCGTGCATCTCTTCACATAGAGGTTCACCCTGGGGATCCTCAGGGTTCTGCAGGAACTTACACACTTCACAGGTGCTACCTGAGTGCTCGGGGGTGTGGTAGTAACAGCTCAGGAGAAAGAACCTCCTTTCTGTCTCATTGGGCACAGACACAGGGATGTCACAGTGTGGCCACGGTGTTGTGTGCTGTCTGTGAGCTGGGGGATTCAAATCAAAGCACTGTTCGGCTGTCATCATAAAAATTAGTATGTTCCCACTTTGCTCTTGGTACAGGCAGATGTGTCTGTTCACCTCAGATTGAGTGAAGTTTCACCTGCGTTCAGAGGTACTCATTAAGTTTTGAACTTTTGTATTTAATAGTTTTGGCCCTGTGCTGGACAAAACCAGAGCTGAAGTGAGGACCATAGTCACCCTTTTACAACAGTCCTTACAGGCAGGACTCTGTGTGGACTCTGCGTCTCCAGAGCTTATGACCAGAGCCATGCCACCGGAAATGGAGATCTTGTGGTGGCAATCCCTGTGTGACACAGGTGGGCTGAGAGATTGTCCCGCACTAATGGCAGTGGCTTGGAGACCCTGTTTTGTAGGGAACCTCTAGGCTGTGAGATGAAAGGCAGAATTAACAGTGGAACTGGAAGTGATTTGATTGGATAATTTCCAGCCTTGAACGATCTGGATGCTTCTGGCGTATCTTGCTGCAGGCCTCCCACCCCCAGCCCCTCTTGTCCCTGGCTCACCTCCAGGCCATTCCCTTTGCAGCCCCCTTGCAGTGCCAGTGACCGCCCTCCTGCCCAGGCTGACTGGCTTTCTCTTTTGCAGTGGGACATCGTTAGACAGAGCAAGGCAGGACACGACACTCAATGAATCCGTTGCTCCGTGGCTTGGTTGCCTGCGTGTGACCGTGGGAGATACCTTACCGCCCGTGTGTTTTTAACCTAGGACAGCCAGGCTCTTTATGTTTCCCTTCCCTCCCCTAGCTTTCCATGCAAGCTCCTTATGCCTTAAAACCTTTCTGCAATTCAGCTACAATTTTTTGTGGCGTTAGTCCAGAGAAAATGATTTGAACCTGCTGCAAGTCCTGTTTTAGAGCAGATGTGAGGCTCTCCTGTACTCTTTCCAGGGCTCGTTTGAATCATTTTTTTCATAATGCTTCGAGGCCCTTTGTCCTTCAGGGATGGAAGGTTTTTAATCAAGCAAATTGTTGTGTTAGAAATGAAGCTGTCTTAGAAGTTAGCCCTTGGGGGATGTTTTTTGTACGGAGAGGCTTCACTAAGATTTCTATAGAGCTTTTTGGAGGGAAAGACTGCAAATCAGAGGGTTTGACTGATACGTCCAAGGTTGCACGGAGTCAGCAGCAGAGGCAGAAGTCCCTTGCCGTGTTGGGCTCTGTAGGTCATACACTGAGAGGGAAGTCCAGGATCAAGCAAGGCACAAGCGAGGGCTCAGTGGCAGCTGTAGTTTAGTTTGCCAGTGTGTTTGATGAGTCAATTCATCTTCCACGGTCTTCACTTTAACACATATTGTCTGTTTAGTTTGTAAATTCTTCACTTTTAGCAAGTGTGTGTTCAACATAGTCGGCACCTGATCTCATCTGGATTTCTAGGAATGACTGGGGTGGAGGACAAACATGTCCAAGTACTGCTTCTGGTACAGCCTGGTAGCAACATACACATGATGCTTGCTACATGGGTGGATTGCTCCCTCTCTTTGCTCATTTAGTTTTTATCTTTCCTTAGATTACCTAAACCCAGTGGAAGAGAACCCATTCGTCTCCCGACGAAAGAATGGAGATCTCCAAGCTGTGGACAACCCAGAGTATCACAATGCTCCAAACGGGCAGCCCAAAGCAGAGGATGAGTATGTGAACGAGCCATTGTACCTCAACACTTTTGCAAACACCTTGGAAAATGCCGAGTACCTGAAGAACAACTTGCCAGAGAAAGCCAAGAAGGCCTTTGACAACCCAGACTACTGGAATCACAGCCTGCCCCCACGAAGCACCCTCCAGCACCCGGACTACCTGCAAGAGTACAGCACAAAATACTTTTACAAACAGAATGGACGGATCCGGCCCATTGTGGCAGAGAATCCCGAATACCTCTCCGAGTTCTCCCTGAAGCCTGGCACTGTGCTGCCCCCGCCGCCCTACAGACACCGAAATACAGTGGTGTAGTGACTGCGGTCTTACAAAGTGGAAAGGCAACCCCTTCTAGCTGCCTCACTCCTCTCTCTCTCCCCTCTCTCCCTCCCTCCCTTCCTTTCTCCCATGAGCTTCCTCTTCTTGCCAGTTCACTCATTTTTGCTGTTTCCAAGGGAAAGGATGTCTTGGAGTCGTTTGCAGTCCTTGCAGGTTTGCGGAACCTGGAAGGAAGAAAGGAAGGAAAGAGACTGAAAGAAGGTGTGTACAACCTGGCGTTTCTCACTTTCCGCAGATCTAGGGGGTCGGACGGTCAGAGAAGCCAGTCAGTACCAGTAAAGGCCAGTGGCAGTGTTGCCTGCTGTCGAGCCAGTTCTCAGCGATTCAACTCAGACACTTGTAGGGAAAGCCACAGAGAGGCTGTTCCTTTCAGCCGGAGCTGAGGAGAGTCTGTACAGCATTCCTGGAAATCTCAATGCAGTTTCCATTAGGGGGAAAAATGGACAATTTTTATATCATGTGTGATAGCATAGTAATTGAGATTGAGAATCCAATTTCTTTCTCTAACACTTTCTATCCCAGCAACTGAAAATGGCTAACCTGGCTTTTCATAATCGTTCAGATCTTCATCGTGGCTTTCCAAGAAATGATGATGTGACTTTAATATAC
The DNA here is from genome assembly GCA_028565335.1 of Limnodromus scolopaceus. Lineage (NCBI taxonomy): Eukaryota > Metazoa > Chordata > Aves > Charadriiformes > Scolopacidae > Limnodromus > Limnodromus scolopaceus. The sequence continues at coordinate 42,604,515 of JAOXNO010000078.1, forward strand.
GGCTAAACCCTTTTTCTGAGCCACACCATGATTTTTGTGCCAATTCCTTACCACAGAGACTCCAGCTCAGTACTGGTACATGACACGACCATTTTTGTATACGTGCCAACACGACAAACACTTTAAACACAAAAACCCTTTCAGAAGAGAATAACAAAACCACACCTCCAACATCTTGTTTTTGAAGCTAAAAGACAGGCCAAGAAACCAAGATTTGTAGGCAAAAAGCTTTGCTTTTCTGTTTTATACCTGCTGACTAAAGATATAAAAAGACCCAAACAAATTCTTCCCTCTTTTTCTTCTTCATGATCATGAAGGGAGTTGAGGATGCTGTCAGGCAACACTGAGGACAAGATGGAGAACCGGAGAGTTTGATGTGGGTCACAAAGTCTCCTGGTGTTCTGTGGGGTGGTGGTGGGAAGGGTCCTTTAAACTGGAAGACAGACACTGGACTGGAGAAAACGCACATAGCGGTTCACTGGAAAGTTAGTTTGCACTTAAGCTCAAATTTTATTTGAACTGTTTTCTGGATTTTGAATGAAGCAATATGGAAGTGACCAGCAAAATACAAATAATAATTTTAAATTTAAAAAAAAAAAAAAAGAATTATATGTAAAGGATGACTGTGGAAATGCCAAAATGAAGCAAATCAAGTCTTTGGAACAATGTCTACCAGTTCTGACAGGCCATTGCATTGACTGCTTCAGAGAATACAGTGACAGAGCAACCAGCTCTTACTGCTGCCACGTGAAGGACAGCAGAGCAAGCCCTGAATGGGATCGGAGGAGACAAGTGTCTTGCTCTGGCTTGAAGCACAGGATGGAATACTTTTTTCTAAAAGGAGGATTACTCTGGCACAGAAGCCGGTGCCTATGAGGTTTGAGATGTCACAGTGTGCATGACTCGCAGAGCTTTCGGTCACAACTGTAAATAAACCAGTCTCCTTGCACTTAGTTCTGCTTTCATCAACCTCAGTTTTTAGGTAGACACCCCACTGCCCACCCCCTGGCCTGCTCCTCTTTGGAAATACCTTTCAGCCAGAGTTCTGGACGTTTTTAGCAACCTGAGGCAGATGCGTAAGACCCATATGTATAAGAGCATTTGTATACCTAGTTCTCACCGAAAATCTTAAGGAACTATTAAGTACTTTTGAAGATCTGCCTATGTCTCTATCCATCAAGGCTTTTATAAAGGGGAAGAAACAATACCCAATGGATGGCAATCTGAGGTGATACAACAGTATTTCAGTTTATGCGCTTCAGTACTGTTAAAGTCGAGATCTTTGGGGTGACCTAACCTGGCAATGAAATCAGCAACACCCAGCGTTCTGGAAATGGCATCAAGCTCCTCCAGAATCCTGCCATCTGAACAACTTGCCACCTTTAAGCAGAGGATGGAGTAAGAAACGAGCAGTAGTTACCCAAATCTTGATGGCTGAGGGTCAGCTTGACAAAGGTATGAAGAGATTTCAAACCTGGGTTGGTTGCAGGTGGGAAACAAATTGTGGATGATCACTAGGTCAAACTTGGTTCAGCTGACAGCCTGCTTCTGCATCAGGTGTGTTCAGGGCAGCTTGAACCAGCTGCGGGGCAGATATTAAACCTGTAAGCTGAGTATGTAGCTGAGGAGTCTGAAAACAGCAAGAACAAGTGCGGATCTTTGAAGCTGTTAAAAAGAGATGTCGGGTCAAGTGGTACCAAGGTGATCCGTGCTGGCTGCATAAAGTGACCAGCAGACCACTAAAGTGGAATAGATGGTTACAAAAAGTCATGCATCTGAGAGGCCTTGTGTCTTCCTGGCGTCCTCCTGTAACTCGTCATCTTGGCAGGAGACAGAAGTGGGAATTGGGCAGGGGCTAGGGGCGTAGGGGGCGGCCTGAGGTCCTGGAGTCCCCACTCTGGGGAAGGTTTGCCAGTGGTGGTGCTCACAGGGTGTCGTCTGAAGCACGGATAAAGGTCCGCCAGGTCGGGATGCAATTGCCAAGCTGCCTGGGGACAAAGACCAGCAGAGGATTGTGGATGTCCTGATTCGGTGCAGCCGCAGCCCGGGTTACGTAGGTAGGTGGTGAAAAAGAGGTTGGTTTGTCCCTGACCGGAGTCTTGTAACAGAGTAACTCCTAATGGAGAAAAAAAATAAAATAAAATCCTGGTGCGGCTTATGTGTTTGAATTCAAAGAGGTGGGCCCAAGGGCTGCTGGGGCAGAAGCATGCACACCTCCAGCCCGGGGGGGTGGTGCTGGGATGTAACTGCTAACGGAAGGTAAGGACTGTTTCTTTCTCTGGTAATTAAGTAGTACCAGTGTGGGAAGTAAGCCTGTCGAATAATCAAAATGTAAATAATTGTGGGTTTTAACAATTTAACATTTGATTTCTTACAAAACTTGAATTATTTATTGATTTTTCTTGACTGTGGGTGTGATACGATGTATTAAGTAGTGTAGAAATGCAGAGGTTCCTTAAAGTGAGGCAGTGCGGAGAAGGCCAGAAGGGAGGCTTCCTCACGCTGGGGCTGCCACACGCAGGCAGGCGGGGCCGTGCTCGCCGTGTCTTGGATAGCAGAGGGAGGGCAAACCAAGGGTTAACGAACACAGTAATTCACGATGATGGAAAACTCAACAGACAGCCTCACAAATGGGGTGGTTTTTTTTGGTTGGGGTGGGTTTTTTTGGGTTTTTTTTTTTTTTCCCCCTGAGCTTCTGGCTTGAGTTGCGACCGCCCCAAAAATGGTCTTTATGAGAGCACATCTGTTTGGCTGCTGTAATCCGCTCAGCAGAAACACCCGGCCGGCCCGAACTCGCGCGTTTGCCTCAGTGGGTAGAGGTGCTGGCGCGGTGACGGGAAGGCGGGCAAAATCACAGCAAATGTTCAACTTGATTCCGTTGTGGAAATGCGTGAGGGTCAGGCTTTTAAATGAATAATCACAGGTTTGGGGAAAAAGCAGGTATTTCCACACAAACTGCGTTTTCTCAGCACAAAGCAGTAGGTGAGAGCATCAGCAGAAGTATTTTGTCTGGGTGTAGTCAATTCTCTAGTTGTACGCTGGTACCTGTACGCAGCGCTGGCAGGTTCTATGGATTTTTATAATGTGGTCTCCTATTTGTAGGTGTTTTGCTTTCCCTTATCACAGCCTCTGCGACCTTTCGAGAGCAGATACCCGAGTGTGTGTGTATCAGCCACTGTCCGAGGCACAAAGCCACGCACTAAATGAAAGAGAACAACAGCTTATTTTTTCCTAATCTCTTTCGGTGAGACTTGGCTTAGATGTTATTACCCACCTGAGGGTTATTTCAAACAGATGTGGATGCTGGGTCTGATTGACTTCCTGTAACATAATTGACCGAAACCAACTACTTTTAAGTTTCAGCTCTTTTCAGATTTTTCTTTTTCTGCAAAATAGCCAGGAGGGGTTCTCACACGGCCGTTTGCTCAGATGCAGCAGAATATTTACACCTTGCTTTCCAACAGGTCATCTCTCACCGGTAGCAAGCAGTGGGAATAAATCCGAGCGCGTATCACCAGTGTGGGTCTGTTCAGATCCCGTAAGCTCAGCCCAGAAACCCTTCCCTTTGTAACCAGCGTTAACCCTGGTTTGTTCCGCTTTTCAGTTGGTAGAAAACGCGTTTCTTGGCTGCAGGAATTGTATGCAATGGTGTCCCTTCATTTATTTCTGGGAGTTGGAACTAGATGATCTTTAAGGTCTCTTCCAGCCCGAACCATTCTATGATTAATGGGAAGATGCTTTCCCTTCCCATCCCACAGGCGTGGAGGCTGTGTTTGAAGGGCAGCCTGTCCACCCGATACCTGTTTGCACTAAAGATGTGAGAGGGAGTTATAGGGGAGCGTTTGCCCCCACCCTCAGCAATTACTAACCCCAGCCTAGAAGCAAGTGATAGGGTAACTCTGAAAGACCGGTTTGGCCCTGACTCTCTGTGGATCAGTTCTTTCCATAGCTCTAGAGCGAGCGGGACAGCACAGGTGAAAAGCACTAGATGAGGTGAGTCAACCTAGAAATATTACTTG
>JAOXNO010000078.1:42621339-42643669 GCA_028565335.1 Limnodromus scolopaceus
CCCCTCACCAGCTTCGTTGCCCTTCTCTGGACCCGCTCCAGCACCTCAATGTCTTTTTGTGGTAAGGGGCCCAAAACCAGACACAGCACTCGAGGTGGGGCCTCACCAGTGCTCACCAGTGATATCATCGGCAGAGCAAGGACTGGAGGGGTTTCAGATTAAAATCATGAGGCAGGCAAAAGATGGGATGCCTTGGCTAAGCTTCCCTGGCAAGCCAGCGCCAGAGCTGCCAAATAAATCCCTGATTCCCGGGCCAGGGTCCCTGCCGAGCAGGGGAGCGCTCTGTGCTGTGGCACCACGTGCCAGTGCAGCCCCAGGGCTTTGCTTGCTGCCTGCACAGGAAAGGGGGAGGCAGAGGAACCTCACTCCTGTCCTACAGCCCTCATCAACCCAACACACACCGCTTCAACTCATGGAAGCTGGTGACAGCATTAATATTCAAAGATCTGCCAGGAGAATGTGAAAGGGTGAGAAATGGGTTTTCTACACTGCTAAGAAGGTATTCCAGCATAAAGGAGAAGAAACAATGCAAAATTCAGACCTCTGCACATATCATCCTATTGTGCTTACATTCCCCATTGTCAGACCTGAAAGCTGGGTGAGAACAGATGTGATATTGCCCTGAATATCATTATTTTTTTAACTCATTCAACATTGGAGATATCTTGTCAGTTTTCACACCATTTTGTCAAAATCTGCCTGCCATGCCCTGCTCCTTGGCAAACCTGCAGCAAGACCTCAGAAAATGGCATCGGGGTGACAGACAGCAAGCCCAGCCATCGCCATCCTCCAGGCCTCAGCAGGAGAAATTTGCCCATAAGGTTAGTCCTGCCCCAACCCTAACTGCTCCCCTTGGCAGGAGCAGTCCTCTCAGCCCTTCTTTGGGCAAGTTTCCCACCTGCCCCCATGAAGCTGCTCTCACTGGCATCCTGGGCACTGTATGAAACCCTTGGCACAAGTTTTCTTTCTTGGGAAGCTCCCAAGGAAACCAACCCAAAGACTGGAGTAGGAACAACTCCAAACAGGTGAAGGGTCATGCCTGAAGCACATCGGTGGCCGGGACTGTGCTTGGTTTGCAATTGCCCAGGCCATGTTGTCTTTCCTACCTGCAGAGCGTCCCTGCTCCTGTGCTGTTAAGAGAGGGCTTAGACCTCTTCAGAACACCCCAGCAGGGTATTGTTGTATGCTAGGTTTTGGAGAAAGCAGGGAAGTGCTAAAACCAGTCCTGCTAAATTGGATGTAGAGAAAGGAGAAGGTCGCTGCCACAGCCCCTTTGCAAATCCAGCTGGAGACCAGAGAGGATTGCTCTCTTGAGGAAAAAAAAATAAATCATTCGCTCTTCATCTATGCCACTAATGACAACAGAAACTTTAGATTTATTCTTACCGTCCTCTGGGTGTAGACAGCTCTCCGAAACCATCCGAGCAGACAGCTCTTCTTGTGGGTGTCGCTGGCGCAAGCTTCACCATGTCTGCAAAACACATCATTGTAAACTCATTTCCTCCCCTGCCTCATTTGTGGCAGGAGGCTGGGACTGCTGCTAAGGACGAACACAGGCGCCTCTGAGGATGCTGCCAATCCAGCACAGCTAGAGGCTTTTCTTCAAATAGCAAGAAATGCATTTTTCAAGACCAGTGGTGTATGGGACATTACCCCAAATGAGAATTTCTGCAAGGTACAGTGCCTTGTGCATTGGAGGACCTCCAGGTTGAGCTAGAATAAAATCTCTCCCCAGCTAAAAAGCACAAGTGCTTGGACTCGCTCAGTGACAGCAGAGGTCACTGTGGCCACCTGGGGAAGAAGAGGAATGACTGCGGGGTTCCGGCTATCCCTCTGCCCAGGCGCAACCATCCAGCTCACGGAGACTGCAGCAAGTTCATCCTCACTTTGAGAGGACTTATATTTCTGGAGGGAAGAGGCTGAACAAAATCTGCCTGCAAATGCCACACACCAGCTGGAAGAAGGGATAAGGTGGGCAGGGATCAGCAGTCCCATATGGCTGAATTGCTCTGAATCAGTGGCACTGGGTTGCCGGTGCTGGGCTGGCCCCATCTTCCCTCGGTCCATGCTGCAGGCATTATTGCTCTTCCCGTACCATCGCGCTCACTGCTACGCTCCTGATCCTTACCCCCTGCCGCGTCCCTGTCCTTTTCCTGCTGCATGGAGGCAATAGCCTCTGTACGGCCCAGCAACACTGGTTTCCACCACAACCCATGCTGTGCAGGCAGGAGCCAGAGCTATATCTTTCCCCGAAAGTTCTTTGGAATGTGGCACCCATGCAGACTGCAGCGTGCCTGATCATTCCACGTGAGCGTGTACCAGCAGACATCACCCCTGTAGACCATACATGCTGTGCAGAGTATGTGGGGTTATTGCTGGGTGTTAAGCAGGGTGATCACACAGACAGGATATTTCCTGATACTCTGGGCAGGTGCCTTTATATTAAAAACTGAACACCGTACATTTAGCTGTAGGTTTCCTCACTTCCTTCTGGAGCTAGGCATAAAGAAAATAGACATATTGAGGATACTTGACACAAAACTAGAAGCTCTCTGGTCAGACAAGGGCACTGGCACCTCGCTCGGAAGAGGAGAGAGCAAGAAGAAATGGCCTCACCCAGAAAGATTTTGTGCCCACTTGCTATGTTTGTGTAGTCCCACTGCGCCCATATGGGTCCCTCAATGAACAGCTACTTTTCCTTTAAATTAAGTCCAGAATCGCCCTGGTAGGACACTTCCCCACCATGAGGTCAACAAAGAGACCTCCAGATAGGCAAAAGAGGGATCTCAATCCTAAATCTCAATCTAAATCAATCTCAATCCTAAAGTTCATCTGGTCTTTTGACAGAAAGGCACTGATTGTTGGACGGCGAAGGGTCACCTATTAAATTCATGATTTCTCTCCATGGACATAAACCAGGACACCACAATCAAAAGCCTGTGACATTTATGCCAGAAAAAAAAAAGCAGAAGAGTCTATTTTCCTCTATGCCACACACTACCTAGCCTGAAAAAGAGAGAGACATGACTTTTCAACTTAATTAATAATGCAAAACCTGAGGAAGGAGTTTGTTGCACAGAATCCAGAAAAAGAGAGATTGCAAAGAGTCGAATTTGCTGATAATACACTACTTGCAAAACAAGCTTCTGCTATTCCCCTCTTGACACAGCGTCTGTTGCCTACCAGGGCAATCATATCCAAGTGTAATTGTCTAACAATTGTTCCGCACTGAGAAAATAGTTCTGATTACAGACATTAACACGTTTAGGCATTAAGCTTCCTCACTGTAATTACCCTTGAGCTTAGTCTCACAAATGAATTAATGTGCTGATCGCTTGGACTAATAGAACCAGCAAAAGGGTGATGAATTGCTTCCAAATCAGATAAAATCAAGCGTGACATCATTTAATTAATTTCAGGCCTTGGGGGGAGGAGAAAGGGGGTCAGTATGATGCTGAAAAAAAATGTACCTCTCCTTTAGCAATTTCTTTGGAGACAGAAATATGCAAACAGGAGAGGATGGGGCTGGGGAAAGGGAAGATGCGCACCATGTGAGGGGGGGGTTGCCAGAGATGGGGCTGTGTAATTTCTGTGTATGAGCGTGCAGCCCCGGGTGGCTGCGGCTGCATGACCGATTCGGTACAGCTGACATAGCTGCAATGGATGGATTTCTTCTGGGTATGTACACATGCACTGCTCACCTTGCTCTGATTTTGAGTCATCCTCCAAGTGCCGGGGCCCATGTGTAACCCCTGCTCCTCCTCCAAGCAGAGAGCCTGCTCCTGCCCTTCCCTGGGGGTCAGTTCCTCCACCGGAGCCAAGTGCCTGAGCGCAGCATTGCCAAAATCCCTCTCCTTTGTCATGCGTCCTGGCAGGGGATCATTTGCTCGGCTGTGAGCACAAGGCTTCAGTCATCCAAGAGCTGGGCTGGCCGTTGCAACCACGAGCAGATATACTCAGTTACCCTCCTTGACTTCTCCTCCCCTGTGAAGGGTCTTCTGATCATTTTTTTTAGAAAGGAACAAAATGGGTCGATGGAAAGGACATGGCAGGGCTCTGGACCACTGCTGTTAAGTACAGACTTTCTCAGATTAAAGTTTCCCCTCGGATGGCTGCCCACCTGTAAAATAAAAAAACATCGTGTAAGGAGCTTGTAGCTGATGGGGTTACATGTGGAGCTTTCTCCTTGTGGCCCAGCAGATAACAATCCATCACCAATTTCAGATTTCATGTCACACAGAAACCCTACACAAAGAGCCACTGTGAGAGAAGGTCTTATAAATCAAAGGTCTCCATTACAGCTTATGTCTAGAACTGGCTTCTGTAATTTGAAAGCAGACCAGCTTTTTATGTACGCATACGGGGACACACACTTCACAAAGACACACAGTCCTGCCTTTATGCCAGTTTAAACATATGTTAGCAGCATACACACAAACACATACACCTAGACAGACACGTATTTGCTGCCTGTAGATTAACAGGCACTTATCTCCATACCTGGATAACCACATGTAACACAAAATGCACGTGCATGAATGCGCACAAAGAACATGCGTTGTTATAATAATGCACAGACAAATGCACATGCCTGATCTCAGGTCATTTAAATAAGTTTTGCCACTGCTGATTTCAGCAGGAGCTGCATAGGGCCCACAATATTTTGCTGCATGTTTTTAATCTATATTTCATTTTGCCGAATTTTGGACCTGTGAAACCTAAATTTGAAGATATTGAAGTTATATTCTCAAAAATGTGGAGAGGCAGCACGCTTTATCAGCAACCCTGGCTGTCCCTTTGATAGCAAAGGTGGAAGAAACAGGAACCCAATTCCTCTTGGCTGCTGAGAATGATAACTCTGGAGTCTCCCTGCAGCGAGACTGTTTCTTGGGCTTTGCCAGAGACCACAGGTCCAGCAGCCCAATATCAACACCCTTTGGCAACATTCGTCACTGTCTTGGATATTTTAATTCATCCAGTTGCCCTGGGGACAGTGCAGCTTATGACTCCATTTGTTTGATGCAGCCTTACAATAAATCCAGTTAGCGGAGCAGAGAGTGCAGGTGACAGTCTTTGTGATATAAAGTAGTTTATTTCCAGAACCTGATCTTGCAAGGCGTCAGGCACCTCCTGAGATGCTGGTAGCTCTATTTGCTCTATTCTATAAATGACAACCAGCAAATAACAGCAAAGAGCACCACCAGCCAGGCACTAACTTTCCCACGTGAAACAAGTTTGAAGGTCCTCAATTCCCTTCCCTAGCCATATCACTGCAGCCTCACCACTGGCACCTTCATGGGCAGTCAGATGAGAAGCTGGTGCTGGAGAAGACTGTCCCTGCCTCGTCCATACAGTTTGTGACAGAGGTGACAGTTCTGCCCTGATACCTCTGACTGTGCTGAGCTGTGAGTCTTACTCTGTTCTGCTTTATTCCTTGGTAAGAGGCGTAGCTCACCACACTTGTCCTTCTTCCATGCTAATGAACACACAGCGCACATGCTAGGGTCCAGTTTCTTTTAAAAACAAAACAAACACTAGATCCAAACGGTGAGAGATGTTCAATTAGTTGGTGCTTGCATCTTTTGGAAATCTGGCCATGCATTGCTTGATCCTGCTCTGCACTTGGTGGGCAAGCCAGCTTTAGGGCTGCAGAAAGCTGGAACAAAGCAACAACGCAGTTGTTGCTTTGTTGAGGACGGATTTTTAGGGGTAACTAAACTTCCAGCACAACATTCCTGTCAGCCACATCCTGAAAGTCAGGTGGGATGAACTTAGAACTCAGTCAGAGGGGATTTATGCCTCTGAGCACCACAGGGGATCTGGGGCTTTTTCTGTACTTCAGTTCTCCAAGTTTAAAGTAAAGTGGGACTAAAATCATTTCCTCATCTCCGAGGGATGCTTTGCGTGGAAAGGTTTATGAAATGCTCACAAACTGTGCTACAGGGAGGGTGCTCTCATAACCATCTTGCAGGGGCTTCTTGGCAGCACAAGAATGTCATGGTACTCCATAAGTGCAAGAGAGGGATTTGCTTTTACAGTATGACATTTGCCAAACAATTAAAGTGAAGAGCAATGTGCTATAATCACTTTTAGTATTAAACACACACAGTAAAAATAAATGTTTAAAAGGCATGTGGGTTTTTTTTTTATGAGTATAGGCCATGTTGGTTCGCACATTATTGTAAGAATCCTTGCTGCTACTGATGACAAGCTTCAATTCAAACTGCGTAATTATTACCAGGGACTTGCTTATTCTCCCATTATGTATTAACTGCACTTAGGAGATCTGGAAATGAAAGGATCTGAGCTTTTCTAACTTAACAGCTGTTTGGAGGATTTGCTGTGTGAGTTTCTTATTTTACTTTTGTCATAATTCAGCATAGTCTGAGAGATTAAAACAGATAAATAAAAATGCATTATGCACTTACTGTCCAGTGACTTAGAAATCTGCATTAAAGGCATGAACTGTAGGGAGAGACAGGAAACCATATTACACTTCACACTTCACATACCTTCTTCTGTTTCCACAGGACTACTTTAATCACTTCCCAGCCTGTATGTAAGGTTTTGGAGGCAGCCTCCTCTGACCTCTGCTGTCATCCTCCAGCCCACAAATATCGAAGAACATCCCAGAAAATGCCATGGGAGCAAAACCAGCCAGTCCCTTGCCACAGGGGCACTCCTTTCTTGTATCCAGAGGGTGTTATTTTATTTATGTTAATTTTTTTTAACTCACCCCAAGGCCCACAAAATTGCAGGTGGGCTGTTTCCTTGTCTAGACAGGCACTTCCCTGTTACAGGAATATAAACCCAAAAATAGGTAGTGACCTTTGAGTCCTGAGCCCAAACCAAAACAACACCTAGTTTCCTATCAAAACTAGCTCCCCACAGAAAACCTATTGGAAACACGGGCTTTGGTACCATCAGCAAATGCAATAGCTGTGGTGGGTGAGGTGCGAGCCCTACCATGAAAAAAATCCATGTTTTGGACCTAATTCCTAGCTCAAATCATATGGGAGGGTGGTTAATCTGGACCGCCAGTTAATCTGGACCTGCAGTCATGTCCTAATCCAGCTCCTCATAACACAGATATTTCTAGACACAGCCCTGCCTTACCAAGTCTGGGCGGAAACGCCCCCAAAACACAAGACAGACCTTGGGGCAGGAGTCAGGCTGAATGCAAAGCCCTATCCTTGCAAACAGTACACACGGTGTTTGCATTTTTGCGTGCGGTACGTTAATATTCATGTATTTGTATGCTGCCAGCCCTGGGAGCAAGCAAATGTCCTCTAACTGCAATTTCAGCCTGGTCAAGGTAACTGACCTTTTTCATTAAGTGCTTCCAAATTTCCAATCTATCCATGAATGTGAAAAATTTGTGCTAATTACAGGCCTGTCATGAGGCCAAAAGTGCAGGTGGGAAATAAGGGGGTTTCTGAGCATTATTTAAAGGCACAGCATCAACATCAACAGGGTTTTTGGCTTGCACTAACACAGTGTCCTGGTCTCCATTATTCAGGTGGGGTTATTTAGAAACAGAGCCAAAAATTTGGGAGGGCTTGAGGTATTGGGACCTGCCATTGACTCAGATAGCCAAGGTGAAGCTCCTCAGCTATGCTCGGCAGCAGAGGAGCCACCAAATCCATCTTATATTTGTCCCAGTCCATTCTCCGTGCTGAACATCTGGTACCCTCGTGTACGGTATAATAACATCCAAGCTACATGTGCACAACACTTACAAATAGTGCTTAAAACATAACGGCTGATTAATATAACACATATAATTTGAGAAGTGATACGAGCTCTTTCCCTTTTATGTCCTTTTTAATAAAGCACATTTTGAAACTCACTGACCTTCTTTTCTTTTCTTTTCTTTTCCTTTTTTTTTCAAGTTCCCTGGCATTATGTAGAAAAACCCCATCAGTGTGAAGTGGAATATAATGCAGTTTATTACCACTAACAAGGGAATGGCCCATAACTCTAAAGAGACAAAGCCTCAAGTGAGCTATGAAGGTCATTTTCTTGCATCCAGAAAGAAAATGTAATACTGACTGTGTCATGCTTCCCATTTCAGAAACAATGTGGGCTGCTTTCAGTTTTATTATAATAAATAGCAAAAATGAAGGTCTTTTCCTTCAGATGGAATTTCACACAGTCAGTTGTCCCCACTTTGGAGGGAATGAAGGCGAATATCTGTCTGGATTTTCCAGCGTTATTTATGTTCCTCTGGATTTGATAGTTGGTTTGTTCATGAATCTTTAAGAGACACAAAGCCCTGACTGCACACTCAGACACTGCTTCTTCCTGCTGGGAATACTCAAACATCTCAGTGTACAAAAGCTCAAACAGCAAACTCACAGACTTGATCATCACCAGGGTTGCCTCCAGAACTCTCCAATAATATATTGTTTCAGTTGTTAGGAAATCAGGCTTTCCTGTGATACCCCATCCCTGCTTCACGTAGCCATGAACCTTAGAGCAATGTTAAAAGACGGCAATGCTGCACTGAAGCCAATTTGGCATCAACAGGTCACTTGGAGGGACCAGGCTGTAGATCATATACTGGACAAATGTATAAATAAGGCTCAAGAAAGCAGTTTAAGCCTTAGGTAATGAATGAAAATAAACATCCATCTGCTTTTCCAGCTATTATTTCATCAGAGGCAGGCCAGATCCCTGCTGTAGCAAGCTCTGGGAAAAAGCACTGATACTGCTCTCCAAAAACAACCCTTTTTTTTTGGTCCCTGGAATAAACATATTTGTGCACTGCTGCAGCTTTTGATTCAGAGATGACTGCAGTGTAAATGGGATGAGATACGTTTTTCCATATCCCCGTTCCCTGGCCCAGCTCTCTACAACCCCCAGGCAGCCTTGGGGAGGGATGATGCGTTGCACCTTCCTCCTCCTCTGCCTCAGTCAGAAGAGTTTGTTATATTTGCCTTGCTCAATGGCTTGGGTTTTGTGCTCTACAGCTGTGGTAATCTGCAACATTTTCCTTGAGTTTCAAAGAAAACTCTTCCTTACTCTTCTTACTCTTCCTTGGGTAAAAGTAAGAAAACTAAAGCCTAGTGTCTTCCCTCACATTACCATCTTCCCTTCCAGTTGCAAATAATGTCATATAAAATTGTGTCAGAAAGTGTTGTGGCATTATCAGCAGCTACTCTGTTTTCAAAATGATGACAATGGAACACTGTCGATTAAGAAGCTCCTGGTCTCCTTATTTGGGGTAGGAAGAGAAGGGGAACATAAAATCATTGGTGGCCATCTTAGGCTTGCAAGAGAAAAGCATAGAGCAAACAACAAATGCTGAAACATGTGCCAGGTCCAAAAGGGAGAGCAGGCTGACTGCGAGCACGCAAGCGAGCAGCGAGCTCTGCCTGCACGCACAAGGGAGCCTGCAGGGAATCGGCACTGAACACATGGCCTATTCACAGCTAAATAACTCTCCTAGGCTCTGATCTTGCTGCTAATGCACCAGGAAATAAGTACTCTTTTGAGGTACATAGCTGGTAAATTGTCTTAACCCCACTTAAGTCAACAGAAGGATGCTGATGCAGGTGGGTTAAGGATTTGACCCAATCTGTTGGCTTTGGATAATACCCAAACACCTGAACACCAATTTCTTATCACTAACTAGTTCATCGCTAACTGATGAACATTTAGCTGCTTTGCCAAACACTGCAATTTTTCTTTCCTACTTGAAGTGTCAAATGTCACCTCAGCAATGCATAAAGAACAAAACCCAGGGAGTGTGCTCAAGGCTGATATTTATCGATGCAAAGAAAATGCTGGATTTTGCGAACCCTGATTCTGAATTTTGATGCCATCTTCCCAGAGAAGCCATACACCCACTCCCATACACCATTCCATTCACAAAGTTGTACAAGAATAACTCGGGTTTTGTCCCTCAAAGAGAGGGAAGAGATGAACCACACCATCCAGTCCAAAGACATTTTGGAAGAAACAGTCCTTGTATCGCAGTATTTACGGCCAGTCCTACAAGACACAGAGATGTGTGTAGGGCTAACATCATCACAAGCTTCATTACTGTAAATACATCTGAAGAAACTAGAACAGAAACTGTGGTGGATCAGCGTTTTTGTGCCTTCTCAGAAGACCTGATCCAGTGAATCTGGGTCTAAGCTAATTCTTGTTGTGCAAGGACTGGCAAGAGGCAAGACACAGCTCCAGCCTCTGAATGACACCTCTGGCATCTCCCACCTTGCCCGCCTAGAGCTGCACAACAGTGTGATTTGGCTGTGTGTATCTGAGGAGAATAACGCTGCCAGCAGTGCTAATTATCCGGAGGCTTGGACAAAAGCTAGTCCCACTGAAGGCAGCGGCAGTACTGAAGAAACGAAAGCAGTAGAAAGCTCTGCCAAATCCAAAGCTTTGGCCATTCTTTCCCTGTTTGGCCACATCCCTCACCCACGCTGTGCTGAGGCCAGGCTGGCCTGAAGAGTGACAAGAGGAAATGCTGGAGAAATTGCTTTAGTTTTCTAAATACGAAGCAACACTGTCATTGAGTGACAAACAACGATTGTGTTCCTGGTGTATGCAGACCCTCTCTCTTTTCAAAAAAACACTATGTCTTCCTAGGTGCTCTCCAGGTTTCACTGCTCTGTGCCAATCCATGCTGGGATCTACTTTTGCAGCAATTTAATACAGAAAAAAAAATGCAATTTTTTCCTAAAAAACATTGCTAATTATGGGTCCTAGCCTACCACCACTTTGAGATAGACACAGGAGATATTTCCAGTACAAAGTAATAACACTAATGCTAATTTCATTGACTTACTAAAGGTATATATTTCATATGCTCACTTTTATATGCTGATATACAGTCATTTTTTATACTTATTCTATACTCGTACCTTTATCCGCCCGAAGTATTGGTCCAGTACTGAAAGTCTGTTGTCTTTCTCTCAATTCTCCTTCTTCCATAGTCAGGAACAGAACTGATGGTCTTTGGCGATAACAGGGACGTTTCAGCTACAAATCTGAAGGGAAAAGGCAACAGTTATTATCCCTGCTTCACACACAGCTAGCCCTACGAATGCTCCCTGGCTGACTGGTTCATCCCCTTGGTGCTTTTCAATTTAATTCCTTTAAATTACTCGTAAGCAACCCTGCAAATCGTCTTTCCTCCTAGGGAAGTCAGCAGGAGTTTCACTGGTATGGTTCTCAAAGGAGAGCACTATCACCCTAAGCACTGAAACCAGTGCTCCTCAGTTCATGACAGCTGGTTTACATATTCCCTTAGTGCAGAAGAAGAGGCCAAACAAACCAAGAGAGTATCTGTATTTGCATTTCTGTACACCTATCCTGTTTGCAGAGTAAAGAGCAATTAAGCTTCATCATCACCCATTTTGACTGCTCGTCCTCTGATTTCGATAGATTAAATGCCAGCTGCACATATCGGAAGAGTGGGGAATCCATCTCCCCTTGCTGACCCTGTGGTGGCCCCGTTCCTGGCACCACCCTGGCCAGGGTGAGATGCCAGCTCCGGACCGTGTGCCGCAGGGCACTGGAGCAGCACCCTGGGGATCCTGCACCACCCTCCAAAGGTGGGGATGAGGTGACTCCAGGTCTGTGTGGCACAGGAGGAGGTCACCACGTAAGACAAGCCAGGCCACAGGCTCTCAGGCTTGGCCTTCAGTAATACCGTGCTTCCCAGAAGACTTTGCCTAAGACCTCTGCAGCTATCTAATATTCATTTTATGCATAATTATAATTTCTTTTTAATCATATCTCTTCGGAAGTTTTGCAGCCATGTGGGATTCTGCACCCAAATATAGAGTTTGCTGTGTCATCAAGGGAAATGTCTCATATCCAAATAGCAAAAAAGAACTAGTGTTTGACATCAAGGAAGGAAAGCAAACACCAAAATATTCAGAAAATCCCCACATCGGTGCAGACAGCACGCAAGTGCAAATGGGAGCAGCTACAGTCAGAGGAGACCTGGACTGACAAGCAGGGAGATGGAAAGATGGGGTCTGAAGGATGCTCACCCCTGGGACTTACTGCCCCTGACAAAACACTGAGTGCTTGATCTCCTCTTCTTGTCACTGCACCCCACTGCTCCCCTTGAGCAACCCCAGAAGTCGCTGCTCTGGGCGACTTTCCTGTCCTACTTGCAATATCTGGAAGGTTATATTTGGCAGTAGAGGGTTTAAGTGTTGTTTTTCTTTTTCTTCTTTCTTTCTCTCTTGGTCTTAAGAAATCATCAGAGAGATGAGAGCAGCTATTATTTAAATATGTAACAGGACCCCATTTTGGTGTTAGCTATCTGAGAGTGATGCCCCAATGCTGTAAATCTGGCTTTATTTACTTACACATGGCATTTTCCTGCCTATTACCATTCTGAACCACCCAAATCCGTCAATCTAATGGAGATATATGGACAGTAAAAACATGCACTGGAAAACTACTGGCAGGTTGTACAAAATGATCAGATTTAATCAGCTGATAAATTATTCACTCCAATTGAGAGTCAAACATACTATTTGAGTCTATTTATGGATGTCCGATTAGTGCAAGTAATTTTCCATCACTTTATTATGTTTGCTAATACATTATGAAAACCATGTTGTGATAATGGTCTTACTTAAGTCATTTTGTTGTATGAGCATATACCAGAAAGCTCGTTCCACCCAAGGCCAGGGACACATTCCAATGTGCATCAGTGGGTTACACACCACTATGCCATTTCCAAGGGCTTCTGCAAAGAGCAAAGCTGCCAACAGAGTGGAAATTTCATTTAAGGAATGCCATTACACTGCCAGGCTCTCTAAGTGGCACCACACTATTCTGAGACACAATTGCCATTGCGACGAAGTGCAGTAAGAGGGCTGGTTGCTCCCCAGCCCTTGATGGATGTCTCTAGAGGCTGGATGGGGGACACAGCAGTAAATTGCATCACATTGTTGAGTATTCGTGCAGTAGCACAAGGATGCAAGATGTAGTACTAGCACCTAATGCAGCAGCTTGCCAAATCAAGTCCTTGAGGCTATGGGCAGACCTTGGAGTCAAAGGAGAACATTATACGCTGTCATGTCCAACCTCTCATATAAGAGTGGCCTGAGCATTTCATCCCGTTAGCCTGTACTGAGCAGTCTTTAAACAATTGCATTCAGGTATAAAAAAGTAGCAGCCACAGGCAGCATGATGGAGAAAATCCTTGACTTCATGACTTCACCCTCTAATGCTCCAGGCCCACCATTTGTCCAGAAGCAAGGCTTGTACCCCAGAAGGCCCAAATAATCGTTTTTTGGCTTTGGTGTGGGTTCAAAGGAGTGCAACAGCACATGTCACATCTGCAAAGCTCCAGATCCTCTGCCCTGGGCAGTGATGCATTTTTGGAAAAGGCCAGTCAAGAAAGAAGTCAGAACTGAAAAAAAGCCAGATAGCACAGGCCTGCTGGCCAGGTCTGCCACCAATCCCATCCCGGTGCATGATTTCGGAGAATGGTATTGAGTGGGGCACTCTCAATATCCATCTCAGTAACCCACTTCTAAAGTCCACTGTAGCAGAGCCCGCTGCCACCTCCCTAATTCTTCCCTGCCTCCCGTCATCTTCCCCATGGCACAAAGCCCCTGGCTCCAGCCACATAGCACTACTCTTTCATTTTACTTGAGGTGTCAGTCTCTCTTTCCTGCAGCCCATGGAAAGCACTGGCTGCTGGAACTGCAAGAACTGCACTCAGAAGCAGTAGCATTACAAATGAGAGCAACTGGAGTAAGAAGATGAGTCGTCTGAGTTCAGCCCGCTCCTAGGTCAGTCTCACGGCAGTTACCTCCCAGCCACAGGGCAGGGTCAGGTTCTGCTAAACAGACAATACAGAGTTTACCCATTTCTCATCTCTCTGCCAGTGAAGTCAAGCAGGTGAATCCACCCAAGTTTTAACCTTGCAGTGGCATCATGGTACTGAAAAGTCCTGTGTAAGACTTGGGTAAACTCAAGCTGGGAAAGTCAGTAAGGTCCCCATCCCAGGACCAGCTGGAGGCACTGCCATGACAGGGACTTGAACACTCTCAAATTCCTAGTCAGTTTTTGGCATTGTTTAATTTTTAGCAGTTTTCCCCTTTTCTCTGAATTCTTTGGCTTTTTCAAGTGTGCTAAAGCAGAGGGATCCAGCTGTGCCGCAAACAGGGATGGGTCTGCACAGCTGCCCTATCACCCACAGGGCAGATGTGGCTGGCAGTGCTTCAGGGAGACACTGCTCCCCTTTCCCAGCTACAGCACTGCTACAGGGCTGTGCTTGGTTTTAATAATTGTGAAAGGTGCCAGACTGACAGACATCCTTTTCAAACCCTCAGGGAAACCTGTGCTCCCACACACCCTTCATCTACCAGGAACCAACCTGAAAAAGGTGAGAGATAGTTCAGCCCCCGTGTGAGAAACGCAGGCAAAAGCATGTGTACAACCCTATGGCTAATGGAGGGGGAGCTTCACACTCCCCATCTCATTGCCTTCAGCAATCGCTTCCCACTGCAAAAAGCCCAGGGTCCCCAAAATGTGATCTCCCAGCTGCCACACTGCCCTCTCAACCACAGGTCAGGTCTGAGTCCCTCTCCCAACATCATGCAAATGCCATTAAAGGAAGAAGGAGGCGGTGGGAGTGAGGAGGCAGGGGGGAACCTTTTGTTAAGACTGTGGAAATTTTCAGTAAAATGAAAACAAATTGCTCTAAGTAAACCATTTGTCACAGTCTGATTACTCTGCTGCCACTCTGGGAACACCAATTTGTCATGCTAGATCAGGATAACAGCAGGCTGACTGTACGAAATGGCACGCTGCCTTCTGGCTTTTTTGCTCACAACCGGTGAGGACAGCGGGGATCTCCC
The DNA here is from genome assembly GCA_028565335.1 of Limnodromus scolopaceus. Classification (NCBI taxonomy): domain Eukaryota; kingdom Metazoa; phylum Chordata; class Aves; order Charadriiformes; family Scolopacidae; genus Limnodromus; species Limnodromus scolopaceus. Next base: position 42,636,186 of record JAOXNO010000078.1, read on the forward strand.
ACAGCTCCTTCCCAACACCCCATCCCTTCTGACAGCACAGGTACATAATCCGGTCTCTCCAGCCAGCGCCACGTTGCTGACAGCCCCCTACTTCCCAGCAGATGCCTCCATCTCCTGGTGCTGCAACTCCACCTGAGACCTGTTGAATATACTGCTTTTATCTATTAATCCCAGCATGTAGAGCTAGACTACAAGGTGTTCTTGTCCGGGATTACTTCTTGCACTAGTGGTTGGCATAATACTGCCCTGAACTGAATTTTGGCACCTAAGTGTCCTGGCAATGCACTTATTGATCATCATTTCTCTTACTTTCAAAGCCCGTGTCTCCTGCTACACTTTCAGGACTGCTGCAGCTGAGGCTGCAGCTTTTGCTGGTCCAGTCCTGATCCATGTTTCCCTCCCCTTGGTGGTACCTGAAGTTTCAACAGTTTGTAGGTTGAACTATTAAAATAAAATAAACACACACAGAGAAAATAAAAACTTGCTGAGAGATTCACAATTAAGGACATGCTTAAAGAAGGAGGGTTAATGCATGAGAGCAAGAAGCAAAGATTAGCCAAAACGCATAAAGCACAGGAAAACAACAGAAAAAATCCCAAGTCTAAGAATTAATTCCCTTAGCTTCACTGTCCATAGCTAATAAACAATTATAGGAGTCTCCCCTGCTCGTGTCTCTCTGGAATTATGCAGCAGTCTCTAATGCCGAAACAAAACAATTAACTGCAGTCTAAATAAAAGTGTCTTTCAGCCAACAAAAAAAAAAAAGCCTCAAAATGCCGTTTTGGGTAAACTGCTCCATTCAGTCCAACACAAAATCCTTCATCTCATTTTCAGATTATTGATCCTTTTTCTAAACCTCTTTTCCTTTTAAATTGGTAGGTCAATATTTAAATAAAGAAATGCCTTTTTGGAAGGAAAACAAAAAAACTAAGAAATTTTGTTTGCAAACCACAGAAATGAACTAGCTGAGAATTTCCTATTTATATAATAAATAAAAACTGGGAAAATCAGAAAGATTTTGAATTTCAGGAATTACCCCCTCCCCCTTTTGGGGCTATTAGAGCTTGTGGGGTCCCCACTGAACTATTAAATGTTGTCAGTTCTCTTGCATTTTTTGATGAATAGTTCTCTTCCATTTTCTGATATATTCACTATTTGTCATGAGCTTTTCCCACTGCTATTCTGGGCAGTCTCTGGCTGGCAGCAGGTGGGACCACCTGGACCTGCCACACCTCAGCACCCTTCTCACCCACAGCTGATGCACAGTCCTGTTCCAATTCCTTCTTTAAAAGCTGCAGAAGCTGGAACAAATAGGTGAGGAGGGATGCTATAAACACCCCACCTCTGCAGAGCAGCAGAAATCAAATCTTTCTTTCAAAGCATGTGAGTCTTCAGTGAAAAAACTGTGGTCCAAAAAAGACCACAGTGTTCTCAAAATGACATAAATGCCTCAGTCACAGCACCCAGAGCCCTCAGGAATCGCACTGAGCCTGGAACTACAGCGATCCTCTCTGCCACCCACGTCCCCGTGATGCTGAGCTGTCAGGTATCATAAGATGAAGCATTTAATGGAAACTTGCTCCATGTGGAGACTGGTGGCACTGGCTACAGTGGAAAATGCCAGTGCTGGTCATTTAAAGCATTTTTTCCCTCTGCTTCTAAAAACTGTAATGTACCTTCAATATTAACAATTTCTGGTTTAACTGGAGGGAAAGGCCTTTAAAAATAACCTTTCCCTGGGAAAAAAAATGAGAGCTGTCACCACAGCTAGCAACCTCTCACACAAAGAAATGCTCCCTATGCCAAGCACAGTGTGCTATTGAGGGTTGCATGGCTTTGCAGCCCACCTTGATACTCTCAGTCTGTATGGAAACAGGCTGACTGGTAGCGACTGAAACCCCTGAAGAAATAAGCCGGGTGCTGGGCTGGTTGGCTGTTACTCGTCCAAGTGAAGGTAAAGTCACAGTGTGCACGCTGGGATCACATCTCTGAGACACAAAGAGAACTGCAGTTTTCAGCCTTAGCTTCCCTCCTATTCTTTTGCATGGCTGGCCAGTTACAAGGGTATCTCAGATTTGGTATCTCAAGACACCCAAACCCTTCCTAGGGCTGCCATGTGCATGCACGTACCTGAAGAGAGGTGAGGAGGTCTGGAGGGAGATAAAGCTGTTAGGGCAGCACCAAACCACAAGCAGGGCTTACTGCAGAGCACGGTGCAGAGCAGCGTGCTGCAGCATGTGGCATCTCCCCAGCCCCAGGTTCAGACAGCACAGCAGCTAACTGAAAAACAGGCACACAAAGCAAAAGTCCCCAGAGCTGTACCTGAAACATTCAGCTAGACTGCCAAGAGGTGGGTATGTTCCAGCCCAACAGGACCAGGAGCATTATACTGAGTATTATGCACAAGGTGGGAAGTCTGAGGCTGAACAGAGAGCAGAGATGAGGCAGCATCCCCTCAGAGACCTGGTGATGTTCTAGGGCTTTAATGTCAAGAGTGTTTTTTCACACACACAAGATACAAAGCTGATTACAGATGCAACAGGGTTCTGCTGTAGCAAGACTATAGCTGATAGTCTTGTATGGGATGTGATTCCTGCTGTAACATTTTGGATTCAAGGCAGGCAATAGTACATTTATCTAAGGGCTTCCAGGGGCTGTAAACATCAGCACTATCTTTAGTAAGGATGGCAGTGAGATTTAAATTTTTAACTTGTCCTAGGAAAAGACTGACAGCAGCTCTACAGTGTAAGCTGTCCTCTCCACCAAGCATGTGGGGAGCTGGGGAGGGACCAGGCAGAACCTAGCCCATTTTACTGCTTCAGAAGGACACTGAAACACAAATCAGCATTTACGCATCTGACCCCCTCCCATGTTCTAAAAGCATGATCCAGTTCATGGCGATTTATCCAGAGGTAAATACAACATCCAAAAGAACAGTGCATGAAAAACTTTAGCTACCCTGGGAAGCTGAACTTAGTAGTAGCTGTGGCTTTGTTTTGTTGCTAAGTAGTATGGTCATCAGCACCGTGCAGAACAAAATACTGATGTACCAGCAAATACAGACTGGGACTTGTCTTCCTCCCAACTGAACACAGTGCCTCAGGGCTGTGCCACACCAGCATTAAGCCCACGTAGGTGATGGCTAAGCAAGTAACCAATCCCTTCCTGACTTCACAGCTGAGCAAAGGCACTTTCCACTCAACAGTAGGATTCAGGAATGCCTGGTTTGTGTTGTAAGAGCTGTTTTCCCCCCATGCTGACAGCAGGAATGAAGGTGAACTTGAAAAGCTGGGGAACAACCTTTTTTGCTACGTTATTTGTTTTATAGAGTCGAGTAATTCACTCCTTGTATATTTGAAAAACTTTTAGCAGAAAGGGACAGAACTGTAGCTATGGGTTCCAGGTAAGTATTGTATGGCAGTAATAATAATAAAAATAATAATGTATTGCATTACTTATTATGCCAATTGTATAAATTAAATGCATGGTGTTTCGATGCATGGGCAAACAACCTCTGAGACCACTTCTAAGAAACCCACAAGAAGGAAGAAAGGAAAGAAAGGGCATATCTATAGCAGTCAACACACTTGCCATTTCCAAATGGAACTACACTGCATATTAGATACAATTTTCAGGGCTCAACAAGAGGTAACCCCCTACTGATTGAAGCACTGATATTACTGACTGTAAGGTAGTAATATCAAGGAGGTATCAAGTAAGTACAAAGAAATGGTAATTTCCTAAATCTTAATAGCTTTCTTAAGCCATTTTTATAAAGCATTAAGTAGCCACTTCTCACTCACAGGGATGAACATAAGTCACTACTTCAGCTAAGAGAAAAAGTCTTATGGGAAGGAAGGTAGCTGATTATCAATAGTCCTTTAAATCCTAATAAAAGACCAAGAACTGGTTTCCTCATCCCACCTCTGGGTCTGTTCCAGAAGACCACACATTCAAACCAATACAAGCAAAATGCTGGCAAAACCAAGAGAGTAAATCACAGCAGTGGGAGATCAAACTACAAAGGGATTTTCTTTTCCTCCACAGAGACCATAGGCTGGAGACTAACATGATATAGCTAAAGTCATCAATTCACCTTCATCATATTAGTCACAATCATCTGTCAACAGCTGAGCACAGCTCTTGCATGGAACACACTGCAAGGTAATGGAGAGAGAAGCGTTGATAATTCAAAAGGCAGGTTCAGTGTGTGCTTCTCTAGATCAAAGAGCATAGATACTTTCCTCTTTACCGTGGCCCTGCAAATTCCAATTGATCTCAAAACAACTTGCATTTTCTAAATGTTGCTGCTGAGTTTGAACTTCAGTGAAAAATCCATTTGCTAGAAATGAAAGTTGCCAATTAAAATCAGTCTGTTTATGTTGCTTTGGGGAGCTGAGGGGAAGAGAGAGAGAGAAAGGAAAACCAAATAATTCATTAAGTGATCTATATTGTGCCAGTACACTTGGCAATTATAATTATCCTAATAAGACTTTCTCACTTATATAAGCCCTTCCATTCAGGGATCTCAAAACACTTTGCAACCATTAATGATGTTAGCTTCATAACATTCCTGACCTCGTTTACAGGGGAGGGAATTGAGGAAAAGAGAGAAAACAACACCATTTTCTGTAATAGATAGCTTTCACTTTGTAACTGCCTGTAAAGTTTATACCTGAAACTAAATCACACTTAAAAATCAGGGTCAGTTTTGGGCTCATGAGCCAGTAGCAGTCCTTGACTCACATTATGAGTGCAAAAAACCATAACCCAAAAAGGCTAGTGAGAATTGTGTGAGCAGGGAAGGCCCATCTACAAACCTTCGACAAAGAGCCTTGGGTCATTGAAATTTATCACCCTGGAAATGTGGCAGCCTCAAGGAGAGAGCTTTTGCCTCAGGTCCTCACACAAAACCGTTCCTTCTTCTCCCTCTAACAGTACTCACATGTGGGATGAGCTTTATCAGCATCTACTTCTCCAAATCCATGGGTCCTGGTTTTGGCTTCTTCTCTGAAAGGAAAAATGAAATAGAAGCAACATGAAATCCTGGGAAAAGAAAAGAAAAAACAAACAGGACCAAATAGTTGAACACATTGTTTGTATGCACCTAGGAGAAAGCAGGACTTGAGTAGCAGTCACCATGCATTTCTCAAGAACAAATTGTGTCAAACCAATATAATTTCTTCCTGTGAGAGGATGACAGGTTCTGTAGGTAGAAGAACAGAAGCAGATGTCATGCGTCCCGACTTCAGGCATTGCTCTTTATAGCAGTCTCATAGCTGAATTAAGGAAGCATGGGGGGTTCACACTGCAGGGAGAATGCAAAAGTGGTTGGAAAGCAATACTTGGAAAGCAGTTATCAATGTTTCAGCATCAAAATAGCAGTGTGGACCTGTGCATTCCACAGGGAGCTGCCCTGGGTCTAGGACTATTCAATACTTCCACTAATGATCTGGATGATAAAACAGAGAGCATGCTCATTAAGTCTGCAGATGATGCCAATTGAGGAAGAGCAATACATCCTTTGGAGAACAGACCTGGAATTGAAAATGATTTAACAAATGAGAGTTCTAGCCCCAATCACCAGAATGCCCTTTAACAGGACTGAGGGCTCATTTTGCCTGTGAGGTACATGAAATAATCCTCCTGCTCTCTTCAGCAGGGAGAAGACCTTGCTGAAGCACCACATTTGGGCTCTGCATTTCTAGAAAATCAGATGCCATCTGGGAAGAGTTTAGACTGGAGCACTAAACAAGATCAGAGGTCCAGAAAACAAAATTTATGTGGAAAGGATTGCAAGAATTTAAATAGTTTACCCTAAAAGGGGAAAACTGAGACAGGACCAAATAACCGTCTTCAGCTTTCTACTTTTGTGACGGATAGGATAAGGCTGATCAGAGGAGGGCTCAAAACGAGACAAGACAAGACTTGACAAGAGAGACTCTTGCACTGGACTAGCACAATAACTATTAACCCATCAACCTATTCCCCGCTGGGCTCCCTGGGGAAAGTCTCTAAGTTCCTCTTCATGGACTATACAGGGCACCTAGTGAGATTAGCCTTATTCAGCTAAAGTTGGTCTATAGAAGTAATTCCCCTGTGTTGTATCCGTAAACCCATTTGGTCCTGCTGTAGGGTTGGTGTTGGAGGGAAAAGGCCAGCAGGCTTGTGAAGTAGGCTGGGATCAGACAAGGTTCAAAAAGAAGGGACAACTGCAGCTCCCATATGGGACCTGAAAGGAGAATCCAGGAACAAAGAGCAGGGGGATTTTTCCAGGCATGTCACAGGAAGGTGGGCACCTGTTGAGAGCACTGGGGACAGGGACACAAAGACAACACAAACAGCAAAACGAGCTGCCCAGTCAGTCTGGAAAGCCCCAGGAGCAGAAATACTACCGTCCAGCACTGCAACGAGCTGCATTTATTTCTGCTGTGGCGCAGGAGAAACTGAGGCAGGGCATGGCTTAGCCCTTCCATCACCATTAATCTGAGGTCTCTAAAGAATCTGCAGAAAACTGTTTACATTGGTAGCCCAAATTTTAGAGTTTAACAGAATAAGGACATTACTGTTAAGGCAGGGAGGAGCTTGCTGGGGTTTCCAAAACTTTTCTTCTGCAAAAAGAAAATAATTTTATCATTGCAGACCACTTGTGAATCTGCTAGAGAGAAGACAAATCCCACAAATTCTCCTTTGTGTGGCTCTTCTCCATCCATTCTTCTAAAAATGAAATTAACATTCTTGCTCACATCATTGAAATTCCCTACATAACCAGATAGCCAAATAATGTTAATACTAATTTTAATGCTGAAAAGCATAGAAAAAAGGGGAAATTTTCTCATTATTAATGGAAGAAAAAGTCTATTTAGCATATCTAAATGAAAAGTGTAAGATCTATAACCCGTACAATAGCAATCATGAAAAAGCTACAAGATGGAATTATTCTCCCAGGGCTTTTATCAAGGTAGTTATCATAAGTTAAATGTGAAATCCACCTCAAAATCACTCAGAGAATTCAGTATTCACACACTTCTCTACTGTAAATAATCCCCCATGCAACAGTAAAAGTTCTCTGTTTATGACTCCATAACTCAGGTTGTGTCAGCAATTAGCACTTGAAGTTAGAGCACTGTGCTACATTTTCTAAGAGTTAGAGGAAGTTGTGCACTGCAGGCAGCCAGACTGCTGCCCACTTTGCCAGCGAGGGCAGGATAGGGGACAGCACAGAAAGTGAGCGGTAGTGACTCACGGACACCTGGGGAAGGGGAGGTGGACCACTCACACTTAGCACTTTCTCAGCTGCAAGGGGTTCCTACTGACCTCAAATGAAATAAAGGCATGAATCATAGAATCATATGGGGTTGGAAGGGATCTCTGGAGAGTCCAACCCCGCCACCAAAGTGGGTCCATCTACAGCAGGTTGCACAGGAACTTGTCCAGGCGGGTTTTGAATGTCTCCAGAGAAGGAGACTCCACCACCTCTCTGG
>JAOXNO010000078.1:42643769-42658277 GCA_028565335.1 Limnodromus scolopaceus
CTCCAGACTAAAAAGACCCAAGTCCCTCAGCCTCTCCTCATAAGAGAGATGCTCCAGGCCCCTCATCATCTTTGTGGCCCTCTGCTATACCCTCTCCAGCAGTTCCCTGTCTGCTTCCCACATGGAAAACACCGCTGTACACTTCAGGAGAATTAAAATAGAGACTTCCCTGTGCAAGTTTAAAAGCAGCAAAGTCTGTCCCACAGTAATACCTTCGTCAGAGGGAGATGGCATTTTACTCTTTCTGTTTCAAAAGTTCTCCTAATTAGGAATTACAATGGGATTGTCTTTGTGGAGAAGCCATTTTAATTACTCCTAACACTCACTGCAGGGAATTAGTGAGTATTCTCCTGCCTCATACCCATTACAGGAGAAGACCAATGTTCCACGTCGCTAAAAATACAGTGGTACTAATCAGCTTGTCTTCTACAAATAAGAGAGGGCCCACAGGAGCAAATCTTCATTCATTCCCTGCCTGTCTCTGCTTTTTACTCATAGCAATTTTGCTATGCTCCTGGACTCTTGTTCTGTTGCAGGCAACATGCTGGGGAATAAGGTGAGCACTTGGATATGATGTAAAATTTGTCTGATCCCTCCATGTCCAGCACTAAGCTATATTTCCTAAGAGATGAATTTTGAAGGCGATATATTTTTGTGTGGCCAAATTTTAATCTATCTGGCCATGTTAAAATCATACAAGTGGAGAAAAATGGTACTTTGGAAATCATATAAAAGGTCAGCCCCCACAGACAAACTCAAGTCTTCTCTCAATGGAGCCAGACGTAAAACTCAGTAAATAAGAATATCTGAATAGGAACAGACTCGAGTGCTAACTCCAAAGGTGGTACCATGTACAGGAACCATCCTCCTAAGTTTGTTAATTGCATTAGCAGACAATACAACATGAGTGTAGTAGGACAGATGCACTGATACCCTTGGACAGGTTTGCAGGGTGCGGGCAATGCAGAACAACTGTAAGATTCAGCTTTGCTCTATGGGACAGACTGAAGCAGTTCATATTTAATGCCATAAATTTATTAAAGAAACCAGAAGAGTGGAAAATGGAAGAGAGTGTGTTCAGCAGATAACACGTATCTATTATTTACTTCTAAAAAGTTCAATAGTCTGACACCAGGAGTCTGCATTAAATAAATGTGTTTCTTTCCATATTCATTAATGCAATTGCTATTTTCATCACACTAATGATATGAATTCATTACTACTGCACAGTGTCTGTGTATATTCTCATGAACTGATTGTTATTTGTAACTAAATTAGCAGTAACAGGCATATGAAATCCCAGAACTTGTTACAATAACCCTGTTTGGAGTAGACACTGATATCCTTCTTTAAGGATATTCTCAGATGTAGGAGTCTAAACTCCATTTCCAAAAGTGTCTGTGGTTATCATTAATTAGAAACTTCTGCAAGAAGCCAACAGGAACAAGGGTTCAGGTGGAAGCTAGCCAGGTAAATATGGGCTACACAGTCTATTTCAAAGCTGTTTAGCTTATTGTCTTAGGAAACAAACTTTGGTAAGAAAGCCACAGCTGAAACCTAAAAGCTTCAGCAAATCTTGCCAGTCTCCAACCAAACACCCAGGGAGAACATTTCAGTTACCAGCAGTTCCTTAACCCAGCACACAAAGACATAAAAAGACCCAGTGGCCAGGAGATAAGGCTACGTAAATTCAGGCCACATAAAGCACTATTTTCTTTTAATAGTGAGGAGTAATTAACCATTGAAACAATTGGGCTAGGGACTAGATAGATGCACCTGATATCTTTAAAGCTAGGCAGGACATCTGCCTTTTAAAAGCTCTGTGTTAACTCAAAAAAGGTTATAATCTTAACACAGGAATGAGCACGGGACAAAATACTATGGGCTGTTTTATTCATGAGGTCAGTCTAAAACCATGGGGCAGCGGTGTTATGAGCTGTAATGTATGAGACTGTATGAAGTCCTTTGGTTCTCCTGCAACTGGTCCTCCTCTAACAACATATTAAGTGTGTTGAATATTTATTGAAAAGGCCTCAGATTTTCTGAAGAAGCCCAAACCACCCGCATTGCATATTCACAAACCACAAGGCCAGATCTTTAGCTAGAATAAATCAGTGCAGTTCCACTGAAGAAAGTGGAGTTTGATCAGTTGTCATGAGATGAAAAATCAGAGTCCCTTATCGCAGGCACCTATATATTTTCCAGTTTTCCCACATTACTCACCTAAATCTCCTGTTGATTTCTAAGACTAATGGCTATGAACAGACATCTCTGCATCTTCAGCACTATGTTCTGTACTTTCTTTAGTATTTCCTTGATAATTCTTTTTATCCAGATTTTGTCGTGTGTACACCTTGTTTTCAGTGTGTTTTGTCAGTGCTTAAAGGGAATAATCAAGCCTAGAGCTAATCAGCAAATAAATAGACGTAGTGAGGTTATGGCAACAGGATAATCTGGATTAGCACTTCAGGAGGACAGAACGAATACAAATGGACACTCACCAGGCAGGTTTCACTATCAAGCCGAAAGTGCCATGTTAAGCAAGGACAGGGGAGCTCTTAATGCTTTCCTTTCTAACCAGCGATCTCCAGGAAAATACAACACTGCCTAGTGGAAACTTAATATTTATAAATATTTATACAACAAGTGAATTCAATAGGAATGATGATAATACTGTTTTAAGAGTTTACTCCCCTTTTCTAAAGGTCTGTAAGCATAGGGTAAAAGCACACATAACTATATACAACGTGCAACACATATACTGCATGCAATTGTGATCCAAGTGGGAAGGGGCCTCTGGAGGTCATCCCCTGCTCAGAGGGGATCAAACCTGGATCTGATTGCTCAGCGCCTTTTCCGCAAATTCTGAAAACTTGCAACAATGGAAATGGCACCAAACTAGGACAACCAGGACCAAACCTTCTACCCAAAAAGAATCACTCTTGTTGCAACCTGTGCCTGCTGCCACTTGTCCTGTTGCTGTGCACCTCTGGGAACAGGCTACCACCTCTACAATGATCCCCCTTTGGTAGTGACAGCCTGCAGTTAGTTCCCCCCATACCCAAAGCCTTCTCTCCTCCGGGCTCAACAAGCCTGTCCCCCATTTCCCTGGCCTGTGTGCTCCAACTGCCAAACACCTTTACAGTCTTCCACTGGACTCACTCCAGCTTGTCAGCATCTCTCTTGCAGCCTCCAAACCAGATGCACTCCAATATGGACCAATCCCTGTGGTATTTGCAGAGGAGGGCTGGAACGGAAAGCGTCAAACACCCAACTACTGTCTTTTGAAATCCTCACGATCTTTCATTGCTAATGGTCAAAACCAAAACTCACCAGTCCAACCCAACAAAAGCTGAGAAATGAAAATAATTTCTGCCAGTCTTTAGCATTGCCATCTGCATTTTCAAAACTTATGGCCCATCTTTCTGCCTGCATAGGAGTGAAAATAGCTTTTGCCACATGCTGAAGGATTGAACACATAGAATTTATGGGCTCAAGGGAAAAAACATATGACCATTCAAAATCCTTTTGAGAGATTTTTAGCATCTCCCCCATACTGAAACCAGAGGGCTTTCAGCCTGACAGCGCCCAAGCTATAGCAGAAGGATGTGGCCACACTCTGAGAAGTGTGTCCCAAAGCCATGCGTTGCTTTCTGCAGCTGCCACTCACAAAGTCAATACAAAGCTTGCCACTTCCAAGTGGGAATGTGTAGGTTGGGATAGACTCGACAATAGCAAGTAATGAATCCTTTCTTGTGCTAGAAAAGGGCTTGGGCAAAAGTGAATTAGGTTCAAAGGAATGAATTGTTAACTATTCCCTTAAAAAGAGGATTCATTTGGCTACAGGGAAGGAGTGGGGTTGTCCACCCAAAGGATCCAACAGGATTTTTTTGTTAGGTGCCAGACATTTGGACCTGTTCAGAGATACTTTGTCATTCCATGGTGTCAGTACAGGGAAGAGGAACTCTCTAGTGCCACGTCTTCATCTAGTGCCAAGAGGGCACTCCCTTGGCAAATGTGCTCTCCCCTTTAATTTCACAGCTGATCTGGGGATGTGAAAAACCACTATATGGGAAGAAAACCTGAGGCACTGAAGGACTCTCTGAACTAATGGAAAAAGGCAGAACAAGAATCTGGAGTTTGAAACAGCAATTTCAAACTGCAAATAGACACATATTTAGAAGTTATATATTTACCATAAGAAACAACTGACATAAACACTGGTCTTCCTATTTTTTAATGTTTTTCCAATTAATAACCATCATCTTGCAAAACACACAGTAGCACAACACTGAGCACATTACAGAGCTACAGCCTTCCTATAGCCTGACTGTTTTTTAATTGCAGAGAGGATCGACTCTGCTCTACCCAGATGTTCTCGTAGTTGACAACCTCACTGGCGGTAGGATGAGGAATATCCTTACATCTGCAGATTTCCATGCAGGAACCAAAACAACTAGTAGAAATGTTACAAAATGAGCATATTTCTTCACACTTCACAGGCAAGAGAGGGAAGGAGAAAGAGAAAAAATAAGCACTTCTGGTGCACTAAGCGATCATTTATCTTTGTTCCCTAGTAGCCTTTGTGAATGCAATTGCTCTACTGAACTTGGCACATTGCCTGTAACATTCGAGGACTTTGCTGCCTTAGCAAAGTGTCTCTCCTGAATTCATTCCATTCACAGGTTGTTGCGGAACAAAGGAGACTGTCCTTTTTTATTTTTGTCATCTAAGGAAGCTTACGGGGATAATAGGTGCAGAGCCCCTAGCCCTTGAAAAAAGCTTTTGTAAATAACTTCCACCCTCTACTTTGGAAATACCATAGTTACAATTTTGATGCTGCCATAATGATATTTGTATCTAGTTTTTAAATTTAAAAAAAAAAAAAAGTTTGGGCTGTTGTTTTTGCTTGATGTCCTAATAAAACCTGAAATCTTAATGCATGGGCTGGTGCTGACATAACCATGTCAAGGCATGGCTAACAGTATTGCTGGAGTTCAAGACTCTCATGATGCCAAAGAGAAAAAAATTTCCAGACTTGCTTTCCCTTCTCCGCCTCATACCTAATTGAGAGCATACTGTTCAGTGACAATACACTCAAATCTGTGTGCTTGATCTCCCTCTGCTTCCCCTGTGCTGCTGGCTGCCGCAAGTAACTGAACGTACTTATTACCCCTATTATCCTTTTAAAGCTCAACTCCTCTATATCACAAAAACTGTGTGGAGAAAGATTTCGACTGTGCCTCCCTTTCCTACATGACAAAAAGTGCTTGACCATGTTTCGCCTTGGAAAAACCCCATTCCCTGCATGGCCACCCCTGAGGACAGATCAGCAACTCTGCACTCATGGCAAAAACCAGCCTTCCCTCCTGTCACCCTGCTGTACATCGACTTTTTTTTAATTTTCTACCTGTTCTCCAGGAGATGGCTTCTTATCAGAGGGAAAAGGTACTTAGAGAAGATGGCTGGATTATTATTCAAAGAGCTCTGCAAACACAGCCCTAATTCTCAGCTGGCATAAACCATTGTGATTGAAGTCAAGAGAACCACCGTTATTAACATCAGCTAGGCTCTAGGCCACCAATGTCTGAATTCCCCCCTTTTAGCTAAGCTGCCTAGACATACAGAGAAGAAAAATATTATTATTCTCAATATGCATCAAAATTATTTATCTTTCCAGAACATTCTCCTCTCTCCCCCCAGGAAGTAGTTGAGTATTTAAACGTCATTGAAAGCAGCAGAGGAGGCCTGGGCTCAGTTGCTCGCTCTTCAGGACAAGCCATTTTCTCTCTCTGCAGACCAGATTCTTCCCTCGTGAAATGGGGATGCTCCTGGCACCATGAGGCACACTGAAACATCCCACTGAAAAGGCTGAAGAAACCCTTGCATGATCCCTACTGCTGTTCCTACTAATTACATTTCCGGTCAACTGCACCCCGACCATTTGGCTGCTGTGTTCAACCCGACACATGGATTCCTCAGGTCAGACACACCTGGAGGATGGTACATGCTACTGGACGTTTCTTCTATACACAAAGCTAAAAAGAAAAGTGGATCTGCTGCATTTATTTTAAAATCTTTTAAGCTTATTCCTAGACACTGAAGAGAAGTACTCCCTTCAGGTTTAAATTAATGAGCGGAGTTGGTACTAGCTGAAATAAGATCAAGAAACGTAGGAAAGCCTTTGATGTTGCGAAATAGACTAACTATTGCTGTTTATCTAAGTACTTGGTAAATTACACTTCATAAGAAAGTATGTCCTTTAGTCAAAGCTACTTTGCATAGGCAGATGGATTTTGTTTCATTTTGCTTAGCCTTTGTGTTTAAAAACTTTTTCTAGTTTTCTTTTTATTTTAATTGTTTGTAGGGATGTTAGTTGGAGCCACTTGGAGAAAGGCACTTTAAAGGAATCTCAGTATGGGAATGAAAAAGGTTATTTCTTTCTTCTTACACTTCTAAGCCATACTTTGGGGCACTCGTGGTGCTGTTTTGGAGTCAGGAGAATGCAGGTAAAACACAATCCTCTCCACACCATCAAAATACTGGATATCCAAGTCAGATGTGACAATATTTCCACAGGACAGCAACAGGGGTGGGAAAAACAGTTCTGATCACAAATGAAGACCATATACTGGTCTTTTAGAAGAGAAAATTTATCCCCATCTTTGTAGTACGCTCCAGAGGTCACACTAAAGAAAAGGCTGTATGGATTCAGAGACTAAAATGAAATGCATCCCAAAGACAGTCGTCTTCAGCTACTATATTATTGTGGACTAAAACTAAATAGATTCAAGAACTGTAACTGAGATGACAAAGATGAGCTTGCTCATGTAACTGCTGGGCACTAAGAGGCCTCTGAGCATGGCTAAGGAGCCATGTAAACATCCACTCATTTCAGTCACACTTTGCATTAACCCCATATGCTTCTCTAGACAGGCTTCTTTTGGAGATCACCTTAAAATAAGACACAAAACACTGCATTTGAAAATGTTTTGGTGTCCATTGTCACTGTGGTAATTTTAATGTGATCACCTGGTGTGTGGTTAGCACTTCTTTCAGCTCTCTGCTAACCCGATGCGATAGATAGCCCAACTCCACAATACAAGCGGTATGACAAGTTTTCAAAATTGTCTAAATATATAGCTAGCCCACCGGCTGTTTATTGCAGCATGTCAAATTTCATCTCTCCACAAGACAGAATTTCCCCCTTCAAAAAAGGAAAAACAGAACAAACACTAATACTTTTAAAAAAGGAAAAACCACACACGTAAAATGAAAGACAAATACCCTTTCCCAGCACTTTCCGTTACAGCTTAGTTACCTTTGTAGCACAGATGCAGGGATGTGGGGAAATGACTTGTGAAGATGGGGGCTTTGGCACAGGAGGACACTGGGAATATTTCCCCTCCTGGCCTCCAGCTGCCAGTCAGCCTGCTGTGCAGACTGCCCTCGGGAGGGAGCAGACCAGGGGGTTTATCTCTTCTCCCACCCCAGGAAGGTGGGCTGCAGGCGGTGGGGCAGGTGCACCACCATGAAGGAACAGTCTGTGCCCAAAGCACTTAAAGACCCAATTGCCTTGGGTCTCCGGGCGAGCCTCAGGATCCAACACCCAGTTGTCTCAAGACAGGAGTTTTCAAGACCTCATGATCCTTCTTCATATCCTTCTCCCAAATTCCTACAGCGGGAAGCATGCACACCTCCAAAACAGGCAGGTAATATTGACTCCAGTGCCAATCCCAGTTATACTGATATAAGGAGGAACCGTGCTGAGGCTTTGCTGGAACTGCAGCTTTCCTACGTGCAAATGAAGAGTTCATCTCCCAAGCGCAGAGGCACATCAAAAGACTTGTAAGAGACGGATGTTTACAAGGCCTTAAAGTCCAGGGGGTGGGTCACACCTGAGATCTTTTTTGGCTGCTTTGTGAGCTCTAAACTGGATACAAATTTAAGAATACGAATATAAAATATGTACGTATATTAAAATGCATGTGTATATATATGCAAACCTGTAAATTTATGGCTGTATTTTGTCTTATCAATAATTCAGTAACACCTCATGGCCTTCTTATATTCACCCATCTGCCTGCACCCACCGAGTCTCAGGCTTCAACATCCAGCTTGTGCATGGAATAACAAGCTTTCAGCCCGTTTCAGCCTTCCTTCCCAGCGCCTCCCTGCCTGCATCTTTTCCACCCCAAACCACTAGAAGGCACAATACCCCAAAGAATAACCTCAAACCAGCAGTCTCCACCGGCAGGATACAAGACCACGCAAGAGGACTTGAGTGGATGCGGTGCGCAGAAGAGGGGCTGATCTCTCACCCTGGACCATGGGAGTTTAGCATGTCACGACTTTTCATGTCATGAGCCTGCAATGGAACTGCATGGGAGAGATTACTTCCACACCTTCCTTCTCAGGATATTTGCTAAAAATTCTGTCTAAAACACATCAAGGGCACAACTGACTGGATTGGGCACCGAATGAACGAATACAGTATAGTGCATCTGTGATCGTACCCTGACATACAGACTGACACCAGGAAAAGATCAGCAGCATTTCAACGTCCACTTCACTGCCCATGTATAAAAAGATTCGGGAAACCTATCTTCAGTCAGTGATGAAATTAATCTCCAAAGCAGCAAGGAACTCTATTCCCTTTAATCTCAATGCAGTCAACTATGCAAAGAATGTTTTCTACTGTATATGCATTGTTCAAATATTCCTGCTCTGTCTCTTTCCCTTGTGGACAACACTTTCCCCCCCTAAATTAATTAGCTTTCATTGGATAAATCAATATTCCTCTGAACAAGGAAAAAAAGAACTAAAAATGTATACTGTGCAGAAAATACAGTACAAATGTACTGAATAGCCTAAAGATAATGATATGTCCAGAGACTGTGGTCATTTGAAAACCCTGAAATGTAATTTTGAAAATTGCTTTACCAAGTTAATAAAAAGAGAAGCACTGAGAAAACACAAATATACGTATTTGTTAAGTTCTTTTCTCTATTTTTCCCAATTGCTGAAGGTTAGAGCTATGTCTTATTTGCCAATAAAAGATTTTCTAGGACACTTCAGGTACACATCACAGAGCAGTTACCCAAATGATCATAGCCAAATGAGACATCTCTGAAATAGACTCTCAAATGTCTAACTAATAGATTTAGTATTATAAGTAAGTACTAGCCTCCAGCAATTCAAAAAACATCTGAATGAGTTCTCCATCCAGAAGTAAAAAATATTTACCCCTCTGCAGAGGCAGGCTAAGATGGTATTTGCTGAACCAGGACATAAGTGTCTAACAAAACAGAGACTCACCTATGCCTGCCCTGAAGAAGGCACAGAGCAAAAAGAAAAACTAGGTGCAGGGTGGAGAATGGCACAGAGGCTAAGTGACCTCAAGTGCCTGACACTGGGGACAGTGGACAGCTTTGGTCATGGAAAGCTCCCCTTGTAGTTTACCAGCCCACAGAGCAGACAGAAGGGCTGCTGGGTCATTGTCCGCCAAGCTTTTCTTTTGCCCTAAAAACACTTCTCTTGTAAGATCCTTTCACTCAGAAAAGCACAAGGTGCTTTCCAGATCTGTGGAGAAAGCAAAAGCATAAATGTTTTTTCTTTCCTCATTATTCCAGCCCTTCATAGCCTTAAAGGAGGGAGCTCATTTCACACAGCTATGATTTTACAAGACCCTGGCCAGCCTCAAAAGGAAAATAACACCGATCAATATTATCCAAAATAATATCCAACCTCTATAGAAAACCAACTGCATGAACTACACAAAATCACAGACACGTTTATCTGCCTTGCTCGTGTGGTGTTGGAACAGTCCTTGAAAATTCCCATTGAAATGTATAAAAACAGAGGAAGGGAATGTTTTTGTATTAAAGACCACAGATGTATTCAGCACTTTTTATAACTCCTAAGTAGGGCTGTCTCTAACAGAAATTTCCCAGTATAATGTGAAAGGAGGCAGAATTCCTAGTTCGCACTGGGGTGAGAAGCACACTTGAGGACAGACTGTGTTTCCCTCCGGCACTGAGGGTCTGACTCTGCCTGGCACAATCATTGCCAGTCTCCAGAAGCAGCACACTACCTTCTGCACAGCCGAGGAAGTCTCGTGCAGCAGGAAGCAGAAGTGTGGGTCCTTTGGCATGCGATTTCCCACTGTGGAGGATCAAGAGCCTCCATGGCACACAGTGTCACCATCCTCTGCCCCGGCAGCAAAGAGCCCTGAGCCAGGCAGATCCCAGTCCCATGCTTTGGCAGCAGCATGCTGCCACCGAGGACTCTTTGAGACACAGCCTATATGTTTGACATATTTTGTCTCTCAACTCCTTACTCTGATGTTTCCCTCTTGGATATATTTTGCAATGCTATCTGACCCTTGCCAGCTGGTGCAGTATAGCATTTTTGGCAGGATCTTGCTGGCAGGCTAAGTCCACCGCCTAGCTCCATCATTAAGAGCTTCTCTGACCTCCAAGGGATGACGAGGACTGTGCTGATAGCTTTCCGACTCAGACTGTACGTTTCTGGGCAGGCCACACGCCTGTACTGCACTGTATAGGGCTGCCAATCTCATACACACCACATCTGTCTCTGCTTTTTTCTGTCTCTGAGGGATTTATTCCTCCCCTTCGCTGGTACACGAGCCCCTCTGAACGGGTCTGTATATGCTTTAACTTATCCAAAACTCAATCATCAACATGGCTCTATGGAGTCTTTTCCAAAGGGGAAACTGTTGTCATTTCCTTCAGAAACAGGGCATAACTTTACCTTTACGACATTTTTTGAAATGACGAGATGTAGTGCTACCAAGCTCCAGCAGGTCCCATTAAAAATTAGTACCATTTGTGAGAGCTCCAGATATCACAGGCTTTGTCCCCAGATCACCCTGCTCATCTTTACTATAGTAGTTCTTGCAACCTCCCCAGGCTGACAAACCTGCTGCTGCTCAGTTATAGCAATTTCTTTATGATCTCATTTCACTCCAGCACATATCAATGCTACTCTACTGTAATCACAGGGATTAAGACAGGGGTAAACTCAGGGTTTTTTCCTGGATTTGTTTATTGATGTTCTTTTTGAAACCTACTGCCATGTGGAAGTTTTACTACCTCTAAACTTCTAAGCATAGCTGTGATGGCAACACAGCTTGCAAGGTCTCACAGAGTCCTTGCATAAATGGGATAGGATTTACTGAACCACACTGTCCATGTTAATAACCAAGAACTAATTAACAATATAATAAGAGTCCTAATAACAAGCAAGTCCTGTGTCCAGCCGTGCCATGAGCCTAACACATTTGCATCTTTCTGTTCTCTGGCCTTCAACTCTAGTACAAGCCAGAGCATCTTCTCAGTGACTCTTGATAACATAGAATTATAGCATATCTTTGGTTAGAAGAGACCTTTAAGATCATCAAGTCCAACCATTGGACTGTCCCACTGCACACATCTACACATCTTTTAAATACCTCCAGGGATGGCAACTCAATCACTTCCCTGGGCAGCCTGTTCCAGTGCTTGATAATCCTTTCAGTGAAGAAACTGTTATATATATAGCCAATCTAAACCTTTCCTGGTACAACTTGAAGCCATTTCCTCTTGTCCTATTGCTTGTTACTTGGGAGAAGAGACCGACCCCCATCTCCCTACAACCTCCTTTCAGGTAGCTGTAGAGAACGAGAAGGTCTCCCCTCAGCCTCCTTTTCTCCAGACTAAACAACCCCAGTTCCCTCAGCCGCTCCTCCCAAGACTTGTTCTCCAGATCCCTCACCAGCTTCATTGCCCTTATCTGAACACGCTCCAGCACCTCAATGTCTGTCTTGTAGTGAGGGGCCTAAAACTGGACACAGTACTCAAAGTGCTGTCTCACCAGTGCCGAGTACAGGGTGAAGTGAAGGACGATCATTTCCCTAGTCCTACTGGCCACACTATTTCTATTACAAGCCAAGATGCTACTGGCCACCTGGGCACACTGCTAACTTATATTCAGCCGGCTGTCAACCAACGCTCCCAGGTCCTTTTCCACCAGGCAGCTCTCCAGCCACTGTTCCCCAAGCCTGTAGCGCTGCAGGGGGTTGTTCTCCATCCACAAAATTTTTGGATGCTATGTGCTCCTGCTTGCCTTCAGCATGCTACCAAGGTTGACAGGACATACAGAGCTCACCTGCTTGTGTATCACTTTAGGACTCCTCGATAGCAGTCCCCTACAGCCAGTTTTAAGAAAGACAAGGGCAAACACATTTAATCCGACCCCCATGTCTTATTTAGAGAGTACAACTTGGCATTTCAGAGATAAGAGATCATTTTCTGGACCAGTATTTCTCATTCTCCATGTGCCTTGGCTGTCCAGCCTACAGAGATGCCAGAAAGTCTCAAGCACAATGCCTTTCCCTGGAAACTTATCAGACTATTTTAACTTTTACTTTTTCTCTCAAAAGTAATCTGCCTCAGTTAGTCCAGCATACTGCAGTGCAATTGTGAGACTTGCACAAAAGCTCTGTATTCCCTTAATAGTGTCCTGCTATGAAATATCCCCAAATCCTCAAGCATGTACTCATGGTAATATTTTGGGAGGAGCTTTCTTCCAAATTCCCTACTGTCCTGGTTTCAGCTGGGACAGAATTAATATTCTTTTTAGTGTCTCAGATTTGGTATGAAAGAAATGTCAATAATGCACATTGTTTTAGTTGTCGCCAGGCAATGCTTATATTTTTTCAAGGACTTTTTTCAGCTTCCCATAGAAGCTGAGAAGGAGAACGTTCCTAGACAGAAGGATGGAATGACCAGTGGAACATTCTGTACCACAGATATCATGCTTGGTATATAAATGGGGTTAGCCGGGGGGCAGGTACCAGCTCGGGAAGGTACCAATTCACCAGGTGGTGAGAGTGACTTGTGTCACTACTGTTATTATTATTTTCCTTTCTGTTACTGCTCTATTAACGTGTCTTTATCTCAACGCACACGTTTGGTTTTTTCCTTTCCCTTTCCCCTCCTTTTCTCCCTCTTCTCCCTGCCCTTCTCGGGGAAGAGACAGAGCTGCACAAGCAGCTGCATGGTCCTAGCTGTCAGCTGGGGTTAAACCAGGACAATAAAGAAGCAGTAGGAAACCAGAGTTTTGTTTTCTTCTTTCTAGAACCTTAATCTTACACTAATTCTAAACCTGAGTGACTGATATTTACTTCAAGCTAAATAAATGCAGTTTACCCTGTGAACCATCATCCTTATCATAACTTGGTGGAACATTCAACAATTAATAGGAAGATGAAGTCCTCCATGCCCCCTTTCTGAAGCTCTAATGTTAATTGTAAACCCAGTGTAAAACATATTGCACACAGAGCTGAATCAAATCTACTTGTTCCTTCCAATATGATTCTTCATCCCAGACCTATGTATTTCCTTAATATTTGCTTTTCAAAATGTTACAGGTTAATGCATGTAACCTAAATTCCAAGGAAACGGCACTCAGGTAACCATTGTGTGCAAAAAATAAAGATCACGGTCTTATTCAAAATTGGTCCCTGCTGTAAGCCAAGCAAAGTTTCAGTGGAAAACCATTCTCCTAATTGCTTCTTTTCTGAAACCTGATCTCTATTGTGAACTTTGACCAAAATGTACCAGCGTGAATAGTATCTATATAAAAAATAAAGAGAACATATCCAATTCTGTGAAGAATTGTTCCACATTCTAACATCAGGGTAAAGAAAACAGAAGAAAACACATACTCTCCATGATGTTGCCTTTCTGAAACCCTAACCTGACATGTGTGATACTTAACAAAAGCAATCCAGAGTCTACACCAATACAAACCCATGCTCTCCTGCAGACTTGTTTCCCCCTTCTAAATCTACAGACCATGAAAGAATTTAAGAGTACCTGATACACTTAGAACTCCCTTTCTAAGACCATAAATCTAGTACTACCAAAACAAACAAAACCCAAACCAGAACCCTGAAACCCTTCCCATACCCATTCCTAAGCCAACAACAGGTCTTTCTCTCCACTCTTCTTTCTAAAAAACAGAGCAATTCAGCATTTGCTCCTAGAAACCCTCTTGCTCCAAATCCAGCAGAATCGGAGGAAAACCGCTCTCCTGACCATTTCTTCTGGAAACCCCCTGCCCTGCATCAACAGTGCTTGTATAAATCCAACACCTCTACCCATCTCCCTGGGCACAGCAGAAGCCGTGGAGGATCACCCTCCTGAGTGCTTTCTTCCAGAAAGCCATACTCCAGCTGTCCCTGCCACTGCTGGTAGGGCAGAAAATCACACCCAGTTAAGCAGTCACCTGCATTGAAACTCTTCCGAGGCCGTTTGCTCCTACCAAACACCAGTCACCTCACTAATCAGTAGGAAACTGCACACCTCGCTGCTCTCTTTCTAAATCATTGGCAAAAAACACATCCAGGTAGGGAGTGTCAACACAGAAAAGATATTATATAAATGCATTTGCTTCTATAGGGACTGTTCTTCCTCTAAACAGTTCAATGCATGGATGAAAAAT
>JAOXNO010000078.1:42658377-42677279 GCA_028565335.1 Limnodromus scolopaceus
GGGGACGATCACCTCTCGGGTCCTACTTGCCACGCTGTTCCTGATACAGGCCAGGATGCTGTTGGCCTTCTTGGCCACACAAAAGATATTATATAAATGCATTTGCTTCTATAGGGACTGTTCTTCCTCTAAACAGTTCAATGCATGGATGAAAAATGCTCTGCACACCACTTTCTTTTAAAAATCTTGTTTCTAAATACCTAGAAAACTGTATCCACAAAAGTGATATCTGTATCTAAACAAATGGAAAATTATTTGATCTTATTTGGTCATAAAAGAATATATAGAAAACAATCTAATCTGCTTTCATACCTACCACAACCCCAGGAAAAACTACATCTGGGTTGGTAATGGCTATACAAAAGCATACAAGTCATTCACTTCCATAAGCTGTTGTTTCTCATGCTATCCTTATAGCCAGCAAACTCATCATACTCCCTCCCTGTATTTGCCTTTCTGGAGGGGTAACTACCCTTCACCCTCACCTTCAACTACACCATGATAAACAGTCACTGAATCGAAAGCATTGCAATTCTGAAAACTAAACGCATATCTAATAATATATATTTATATATGTTTGAAATACAAGTTTATACATATTTATTTATAATTCCATATAGAGATACACACAGACATGTAAATATACATGGCAAAAAATTTCCTTCCTTCTTTTAGAAATCCTATCTCTAATCCTTAACACTAGGTAAACAAAGCCTAAGTGAACAGTGCTGTCTGAGAATTTACTTCACGTAAAGCCATTTTCTCTCACAAATGCCATTTCCCAGCTTAGCTTTTAGGGTCACAAAAAAATATTGAAATTTTTTTGTCCAGTTACCTTCTTTCAAAATGCCTAGCCTTACCATGGTGGACACATAGGAAACTGGTGTCTGCTGTAACCCTAGAAAAAGTTTGTCTCTCCTCATTGCTCTATGCAACATGACATATTCATAAGAAAACTATTGTCTTCATTCCTTTCCTACCGAAATCCTAAATTTACCATGCCTAATCTGAAGTATCTTGATGATCTGTTTTCCATTGCAACACTGATCTTGAAAGATTTACCCTTATACAGATTCAGCCTTATTTTAGATTGCTGGACCTATATGACTCAGTGGGAACTTTTTTTCTAAAACCCAGCTTGAATGGAGAGTAAACTATGCCAGCCAGGTGCTATCTCCACCAAAACTGTCCCAAACCTACTCTGTTAATCCTTCCCCTAATATTCTTTATCCTTTCTCATGCCCTGGCAGCAATTAAGATGAAACACCTATTAACACTGCCTTATATTTCTAAAACTTCAAAATTAACATACTTAAAGTTTCTGCTGGAATGTTAAACATGAGGCAACCATCTCATCTGACACCTGCCCCGTGCAATTTGGAAACTCACACCCAGTATTTGCCATTAGGAGGAGACAGATAACAGGCCCTCCTAGGAAAGCACATGTACACGCACTTGGGAAATTTTAAACAGTCAAAAGTTATTAGTGGTTTTGTAAGTGCTAGAGATACTGTTTCTTTTAAAGAGGTCTTTCTTTGATTTACATACTGTACATGAGATTGAGAAAAATTACTTTCCTGCATTAGTTTTAAGGCCTTTGTGAGTATAAATACATGGGAATTTGTGTTACACGTAAGTAATTTATGGTATTCAAATTTCCTGGTAACTCCTAAAAAAGGCTTCAATAATAAAGATTTTTATTTGCTTGGGGTTTTTTTCTGTTCTCCAGAGAGGGCTGAAAGGCCCTGAGAGATCTCATTCTCTGTTCTCTTCCTCCCAATTAATTAGATTTTTAAAAAAGCACACCATAAAAACAAAAACCAAACCCTAACTCTTCACAAAATTATTTCATTGTCTTCAGGACTACAATCTGGTTCCAATTGCTCGTGCACGCTCTGTGAATCAGGTGTCACGTGTGTGTTTGAGGAATTGGTTTGCATACCCACATTAATTTTCAAAGGTAATAGGTTCCTATCCCACCCTGGAAAATCTTGTTTGCCAGTCTCAGATAGGAGGAAAACTTATGCTAAAAGCTTAAAATATTTTCCCAGACTAGCAAAGAAAACAGGTGAGAGTTCCCATATAGCTGAATAAGAGCCTATTTTACCATGAGTCTGTGTCTTGTCCTTAGATTTTTGAAGTCGAGGGAGAAAAGGGCTCTATCCTGAGATTCTTCATGGTTCACAACTCCTGGATGGCTACAAGGAAGGGTGCACTGTAACCTCTTTTTTGTAGCGAGGACCAGTTCTACACTTTCTCTCCTTTATCCAGCGATTCATATTCATTATGCTTGTAGGAATACTACGTTTTGATGCTTTTGATCCCTTGGGAAGCGTTGAAATGAACCACTTCAAAAGTTATTGGGGAAAGAATAATGGAGTGTCCTATCCAGAGAGACATTTTATATGAGAAGCCAGACTAAAAGAGCAGGAAGAGATTTGGTATGCATTCATACAAAACTTCAAAGCAGAGTTAACAGAGTCTGACTTCAAGACCTCCCTGAATCTTTAGGAAATCTGGATTTAGTTGTTCAAAATTGGGTCTGGTCTCATAACAGAGAGCCCCAAACCACGGATCTTACCAATCACAAATGTGGGGAAGTCAAATTTACGTCTGGGACCTCTTCTCTGTTTAGGAATAGGTTGGTTTTCTTTTCTGTATGCTGCTTCATTGAAGCTTGATGGAAACTGGACACAAAACGGTTATACTTAACTGAAGACTAGGCAAAAAGGCAAGCCACTTTATTGACTATATAGTCAATTCATATATGAATATTAAATGTGTTTTCCCTCTTTAGCCCTCTTATTTCCACATAGGTTTTGCCAAGGGGCATTGTATATTGGATATTCAGATACATTTCAATTCCATAATGGTTTTGTAGCTGAAGTCATGCATAAAAGGATGGAAAATGTAGCACGTCTTACTGAAATAAGACCCTGTGAGCATTGAGGAGTTATTTTTAATATTCCTAACACATGAAGCCTATGCTACAAGGCATTTATGTAACTCTTCTTTGTTTAGTACCACCTCCATCAGAATATAAGTATTTGAAGCTCTCTGAAAGCAGCTCTCTTGCAAAAGCATAAGCTACCTTGAACACATTATGAAATCTGTAAAAACTTTCCAGCTGTTTAAAGAAAGAATCAAGTGATTTGACCTCGTTCGAAACAAATTAAAGAAATACCTCCATGTAAATTGTTTCTTTTTATTAGAATTTGACTCCTTCAGCTCCTTGTTAATAACTTGCTTGGCTTTCATTACAGCTGCCTGTGCTGGCATGTTATTATCTGAGACTCGTAGACCTTGTTAGATACACAGTATGGCTCATTTTATTCTTCCTGATATTAGCAGGTAGATAGAAATCATTCCTTTAACTTAGTCAATGCGACCTAACAAGTACTAAGTTGTTTGGTTTTCTTTTGGGGGGTGGGAGTGGGTGGAACATAAAAAGCTTCATCTGAGTCTGATTGATTGGTGCTGTGTATCACAGATCTTAGGAGCCACCAGTACTGGTGAATTCATGGTCTGTTGAATTCTTGGGGAGCATAAAACCAGCCTGGGATGGGCTGTGCAGAACTGTATTGCAGATATCACATTAATACTCATACCCTAGTTGAATTTAATAAATCAAACATTTAACATTTAAAGTTACGATGCAATCTGGTAGCCTTTCACTGCCCATCACCCTCTACATATAAGGCAAAGGCAGGAGTGCCCACTTACTTGTTTTATAGATGGGGAAAGGAGACATCAAAACACTTCATCTAAGAAACAGAGTTGCAGAGAAGTGAAGCACTTTGGGCAGCACATACTAATCTATTACTTTCAAGCTCTTTATGAGGACTGGTTTTACACCTGCTGAAATCAACAGCAATTTACACCAAATACCTCATGACATTAGTTTATGTATGAACTATTGCCACAGGAGGTGCTCAGCTCTGCTCTTACAACAGTCGACGGACTTTGCAGCTGACAGCAATTATTTCTGCTGACTTCTTTGGAAATTTTCTTTGGATATTCTCCTTGTCAGGCAATGACAGATAAAGCCTACCCTGGCTGATGGTCTCCAGATCAGATTACCACAGAGGGAATTTCACAATCACACTAGATTCCTTTTTTTTTTTTTTCTCCTTATTCTGGCTAAGAATTCAATTTTCTTTTATATGAAAAAATATTGCCAGCATATCTTTCTCATCTAAGCTGAAGGTAACTTCACTTCGATTGGCTTTGCTAGAAGCCCTTCTCCTAAACGCAGCGCTCTTTGCAATAAACTTTGCAGCTTCTTTCCAAGTTGCAGAATGCCCTCCGTTTGAGCTGGCTTGTTGCGATTAGACCTTAATACTGGTGACTGATTTCCTCTGTGATTTTTTCCATGCAAGTCAATAAGGTGGCAATTTTAATAACACCATTCTTGGATGTAATATTATTCACAGGTCTGCATCAACTTCTATGGCTGCACTCTTGAAATTACCCACTTCAGCTGTACCTATTAATTTCCCATGATATTTAAGAGTTCTCCACATGTTATGTCCCTAGGCTGGAGCTACGTTACATTGCTTTTCTAAGCAGCTTCTCCTCCGGTTCATCTCAAAACTCAAACAAAATGTTTCTTGAAATATATTTTACTTTTCAGCTATTTCATGTTGGGGATGGGCAGGCAGCGTTTCCCTTTTTTTTTTTTTTTTTTTAGAGGCAGTGTTCACTTCCAAGTCAGGCTTTCTTATGAGATTCAAGCAGTACAAGGAGATCTTTTCATGAGACTGATCTGAATTTTGATTCTCTAATAAAAGCTGGAACAGGAGAAAAAATTGGTTTGATTTGATTTACAGTCTCTGAACCATGTTGCAAATGTAGCCCTCCTTTTCTGCTCTCAAACCAGCTCCAATTTATTCATGTGTTGTTTATGTAGATACATTTACTGAATAGTTTATCAAGTGATTTTCAGATTGGGCTTGCTGCTCGGACTTCTTTTACATAAATTGATCACCGACTACTGGTTTATTATCCTGTTTAGCATACGTGCTGTAAGGAGGAAGATCACCTAAACCACACAGTATTATGTGAGGCTCCATCAGGGCCTCACAGAAGACATCATACTCTCAGAAGAAAAATGAAGAGGAAACACTGCAATCCCAGCAAGATAATTCCTAATAATAATCAGTAACAGTGCCAAGTACTGTACAGGACCAGCCTGTTCCTCTGAATAACTCAGCATCTCAATTTGCAATTGTGGATGTGGAAATGCAGGATGTGGAAATGCAGGCATGTAGGACAACTTCATTGCTGAGGGTGGCCCCTGAGCACCAGGGGAAGCCAAGCCTCTCTTGGCATCTTCCATGACTGAACCCACGGTCACAGCGGCTCAGCAGTAAAGCACTGCTGAAATCCAAAGGGGAAATGGCACCAGCCAGCCCTGAGGCTGAGAGTGGGCAGAGGGTGTTTTACAGGACACTTCCAACCCCAAGACAGTCCACAGAGAGCTCCTGAGAGGAAAAGCACAATTCTTCTGAAAGCTGTTAATCTAAGGACACTATTTTAATTACTCAAATTGTAGGAAATATAGAAGGCAAAATACTACAGAGGTGACTCTAAAAAATAGCAGCTCTGAAATATACAGTGAGGAACATTACCATAATAAGCTCTGAGGAGATACAATGAAAACTATTACAGCTCCAGGAAAGACACATAAAGATGAGCATAACAATTACCTGCCTCACAGAGAAAAAGGAAGGAAGGTACATAATTTAGAGTACTGCTGTTACTGGCTTTAAGACAGATATATAATAAAGAGTATTGCAGTTACCTAGTTCTGACAGAGATATAATGGCAATCATTAGTTAGGAGGACATGTAATGTGTAGTATTATTGTTACCTGTCCCTGAAAGAGAGCACGAAAGAGGGGGGAGAGAGAGGATGAGAAACCTGGACTGTTATCCAGCTCTGGAAGGCAGAAATTATAGAAAGATTTGCTGCTGCCCATCTCTGTGCTTTACGGCTACTAATTCATGGAGGGAGAGGCAGAATGGAAAGCAGTCTGAGTTATACCATGGTTATCTGGTGCAAGGCCAGATTTCCAGCTGGCCACAGCTGATAAACTTGCTCACATTTGCTACAGCTACTCTGATTTTGGGTTTGTGGAGAAGGAAAGGATAGGGGAGATAGAGGCTGCCCCATGAGACACAAGCACCACAGTCCTCCCAGAGCCAATGTGGACCATGCAAGGTTTCCCAGGGTGGCTGATCCCCCCACAGACCCCGACTTGGGTCCCCAGCCACAGTCACCTCAAAGAAGGCATCATTTCTCTATGCACTCCCAGGAGTAGGCAAGAGCGAAATCAAGAGAAAGAGATGGCAAAAAAAGAGGAGCTGTAAAGGATGGAAAAATGGCTTTTGAGACCTCTGAGCCAAGTGATGTAGAGGTACAATATATTTACACTTCTGCAGAGAAAAAGATGCTTGGAGCAGCATCTATCCCTTCCCTGTATGAATGATGTCTACCTATCCACCCTACCTTCATAAAAAAGGGATAAGTAGGAAAAAAAAAAACCCCACAACTTTTTTTTTTAAAATCTGGGGGAAGAAGAGAGTAATAGTTTACTGAAAAAAAAAAAGGTGGGTCAGTTAACCAAGACTGCAGGAATGAGGGAAAAAGATGAATTCTGGCATAAGAAATATACATGGCAGAGATGCTAAGTGGTCTACCTCTCCAATTTCTACAGCACTTCTCTGCGTTGTTCTCACACTGAGTCTTCATATCTATTTCCTAGTGTGTAATACTGATGGGGCTTGAGACAAGGTCCGGTGAAGTCTGTTTTATTTTAGCTCACTGAGTTTTCAATCAGATCCCTGATTAAATTCTAGGTCAAGGAACATAGGAGAAACTCCTGTGCAATTCAGATTAATCCTTTTATTCCTGTCTTGACCACTATTTGCTATCCATCAGGTGGAAAGATGTGAAGCTCAGGTGAAACAAATGAATCTTGTGGTGACAAATTTGCAATATTCCAAGAAGAAAGACACTCTAGAAACCCTATTATTCTTCACAAACTGCATGGATGCCCTATCAAACCATTTCCACAACACCAAGCTGCGCTCAAGAGGCAGAGGGAGAGAAACGTGGGGAAAGAAAGAAAAGCAAGGAAGAGAGCACAGATTGGCAAGGGAGCACCTCTATTTAACCTACATCCAGGATAAATTCACCCTTTCCTCTGATAATATAATGTCCTCCAAAGCAGCAAAATACACCACACATCAACCTGAGACTTCTAGGAAGAAGCTGTCAGCCTACAAACATCCTCTAGCAGGGCTGCTGCCCTCTCCTTCAGTAATACCCCTTCTCATTTACACTGTGCGTTAACAAAGGGTGCCATTATCACCAGGGTGTGACTATTCAGTAACACAGCAAAGACTGGAGCCTTGAACTTGATCCCAGTGTATTCATATGTGTGTGTACACATGATCTTTGAACCTTCTATGCTGGAAAAGGCACCTGTGTTCTTTCCTTCGAGGGGGAAGAACAGGCTCAAATTAGGACCATGCTTTACTTCCAACATGGACACGTTTCACTGAGAAGGGGTAAAGCTCCTTGTGGTGAGAGCCATTTGCTTCTCTTTGAGGAGGACACTGGATGCAAGAAATCGGGTTAATTTGTAAATTACCTCAATTTTCACTCAAAAGTCCAGAAGTAAAAAGGATCAGTAATTTTTCTTTTAATACAATTTTCTGAGTCCCAATACTGACCTGAAATGGAAAGGATGACTTTCTGTAACAAGGTCTGCTCTTCAGACGCTGTTTCATGTGAAGTGTCTGACAATAACCTGAGAGTTAGAGACCTTGAGACATGCAGATCCACAAACACTCATCTTGGACACTGAATTCCTGTCCTTAATGCTATTTTACACTCTTTGTCAGGCAGAAGTGCAGAGCCTCTGGCTTAAACCATATATAAGGCTGCTTCCCTCACCCCAATTTTGTGGGTCCCCCATTACCATTGCCAGCACTTTGGATGTGTTAAAGTGGATCTAAGAAAATTCAAAGGGTGTTTCACTCTCCTGGATTGATGTGAACAGACCTTAGAGTCAGCGAGAAGCAACTTCAGTAAACATGTTCACTTGGTGGAAGCGAAGTGGGAGGATCCAGCCATCATTTATTAATAAAAAAAATATATATATTTGGTAAATATCTACTTTGGCTAGTGCATGAAAAGGTATAATATGCAGAACCAAACTTCTCCTGATATCTTCTGGGAGTACTGCGTTTTTCTTTCAGTGACTGTTTTGCCTAGCTCTGAATACTAATTGAAAAAACAAACAAACTCTATTACCCCTCTCTCGTCTTTGCTTTTTCTTATTCAAGTTTGCTTTCTAATTTGTCTCTTTTCCTGGCCTTTTTTTTTTAACCAATATACTTGGCTAGATGGTAGCATTTCTGGTCTGCAGAAAATTTGGATATGTCAACGTTTATTTTCTTTCCAATACACACTGACAATAAATACGACCAAAGATTATCAGCTTCAGAATACCATGTTTCTCTTTCACTTTTATATTTATGTGTGCATTTTACAAAATATACATGGCCATTACTGTGATGTTTTAGTGGAATAATATGACACACTACTTAAATAATTCTCTTTAAAACAATTTTGGGCAGCTACTACTAAAATATTTCAATCATCACTAAATTTCAACTCTCTGCCAAGAGCTGAAAATAAAAATACATCAATTCTATTATGTTATGACACAAAATAATGTAAAACTATCTAACAAACAGGCAAGAAATGAATTAAAGACAAATTTCCAAGCTTTCTAGTTCTGCTCACGGACTTCCCTCAGCAAAAGCTCTGTAAAACTCTATTTGCACATTTATTCAATTTAAAACAGCCTGAATACAGCCAGTGAGCCAAGCCCATGCACAGCTCACAGTGTACAAATGTTCCTGCCATTGTCAACATGAACTATGTAATATTACCTGCTTGGTTGTTTTTCTGCACTGATGTCTTTGACTCTAGAATATCATATCAAGACTAGAAATGGGAGGATCAGCTACCTCCCCTCCTCCTCTAACAAGTAAAGGGAAAAAAACCCTCTACACTCATTTTGGTGCCCATCACCTCTAGTCCAGCCCTCATATTAACATTCACTGCAAGTTTGTGTGCGCGGCTTCTGCAGCAATATGAGGACGCATCAACAGTTCATAGGGAAAGAAATCATGGGTTTCTGTTCACTTAAGTTCATACTTTTTGGAGTTCAATGGCTTGAGAAGCTGTTGTGGTTTTCTCCCTAACCACTTCCTCACTTCTTTGACACCAAAAAGTGATAAAGAGATGTTTGTTCAATGCAAAAAAATAAAAAGTAATAATAAAAAAAAATCCCACCAGTTTCTTTCCAGTTGTCTCCAGCAAGATCTGCACTCACCTGTATTGATCAAGCAGTTATATGCTTGCTCATACTTATGGTAGAGAAATAAAAAGGGTGAGCCTGAATGACCTTGTAGAAGTATAGGAAAAAAGAAAAATTCAGGCACTTTTTGCAGCTTTGAAATATCAGAACTTAGCTTTAGAGGCAACTGAATTAATTCATAAATAAATGTTCCTTTTGCATCTTTGTTTTCATTTATTTCCTGCTTGGTACCAACAATAGCAATACTGAAAACCAGTGCATGACAAAACAATCAAATGAGATGTTTGGCACAATGGCTAATTTGTACTCTGTAAATCTCCCCTACAAATTCTATTAACTGTTCTTCCTCCTTTGCTGATGCCTTTTTTTTTCCTTGAGAGCACAGCGAGTCCTACAGCCCCAGAAAATTTTCAGTTTCTTTCCTCTCTTCTGCGACTGCCATGCCTTAAGCCCCAGCACTATCCACATGGGAGGCCCAGCAAGGAAGGCAAGGGATATATTGTTTTGCAGTTTTTCTAAGGGTGCCAGCTACTACTTAGCAAAGCCTATTGCAGAGTACGCAAAAGGAGGAGGTCAGAGGAGGATTTCGGATCTATGATTCAAAACATAAAAGGCGATAAACTTGTTTTCAGCTTCCTTTGAAAGAACCATGACCAGAAGAGAAATATATTTACAATCTTTGCTTTAAACCAGACAAGAATAGGGAGATAATGAGACACAGCACCATTCGTGACACAGATGGATACCTCAGCATGTGGCGGGTTTTGAGGCAGGGGACATGAGCCCAGGGAGGCTGGGCAAGGAACTCCAGGTGAAACAAATCTCACGAGACTGCTCTGACTTGGAACGTAACACCAACCTTCCATTTGAAAAGCCTTTGAAATTACTTGAAAGAAAGCAACAAAAGGAAAACTCCTGGAAAAAAAAGCTACATGACTTTCTGCACCTCACAGTTCCTTCAGTGTGGGTTTAACTATCAGTTTGATTACTTCTGCTTCCAAGTTTTTCTTTTTTCTTTTTTTTCTCATTTTTATATTGGCTGCACTGGAAATTCAGGAAGGTTACAAATGCTTCCCTCAGCGAGCTACCTGAATGAAGATTCAAATAATAATACCTCAAACCTGTGAACGTTTCACTGCTAGGCTCATCACAGAGTGCATTCAGCACTCTAACATCTTATATTGCTATTTACTTAAAAACAGAATCTTTTGGATTTCAGCTGTATTTTTATAGAAGACATTCAAAGAGAAAGATAGGAATAAAGTCAAAGTGTAATTTCAAGAATGAGTCCCTGTGTAAATTCACACATTTTCATGCACAATAAATCAAGTCCTGTTGTGCCAAGGGCTAACGAAGATCTGTTTATGCCAGACTGAGTTTCCACTCTTGCCTAAAAGCAGAGGGAGGTGGCTCCTGGCAGCCCCTGTCCATGCGGGATGAGAATGGACAAACCGTGACATGCTTCCCACCTCCACTTTGCCAGGCGTCCGCACAGCCTCGCATGGCCTGCCTGGTACACTGAGCTAAGGTGACCTGTGCCTACAGCACAGGGACTAAGACAAAATTCTGAGGGAACAAGTGACAAATTTTTCCTTATTTCCTTAGTTTAACTCCCTCTGCAGCAGCCCCTGTCAGTAGCTGCGCTGGTATGACAGAGAAGATGTACCTCAGACCCCAGCCCGCCTGGTACCACTGTACAGTGGTATGCAGGGACAGAGAGAGCCCGTGGTGGCATACAGCTGCCCCTCTGAAACCAGTGACATTACACAGCAGCTGAGGATTGACTCTGTGAATCCAGAAGGCATGTGGGTAGAATTTTTTTCGCAGGGAAGGGTAAAGAGAAGGACCACGTCAGAGCCTCCTGCAGGCAGTCACCAGTGGGGAGAAGGAAAAGAGGGTGGGAAGAGGACAGAGCATGGGACCACCTCACGTCAAGGGCCGCCCTGGCAGGCTAGGCAGGTGCCGGGGTCTCCTCTAGGAAAGACTAGGTATTCTCACCACTGAACCACACACTTTGCCCATCAGACGGGCAGAAAAACTTGTGTTGAGAGGCACTTTGTCCATTTCCATCTAAATTGTTCATCAAAACTAAACCCACAGCTTCTACAGAGGCACTGTCAGTTAATATTATGCTGTTAGTCACAACCCAGCTCTAGGAAAGCCAAGCACTTCAAACCAACCCACTCTTTGGTGCCAGCAGAAGCGGAGGACTCCCAGAGTCATAAGAGGTGTGCAGGGTGCCCCCAGTTTCATGCAGCTACAGAGTTCATGGCATATGCAATGCTGGCATTGGGTTTGTATCATTAAAGCAGTGATGATCAGTCCCCATAGAGAGCCCATTACCTACTTGTTTCTCCCTGTAGAGAGCTATGGGTTCTGTCATCTTCTTATCATCTCTCAGAAATGGCCACGGTTTTGGTTCTTCAAATTTCTGTTTGAGCACATTGCTGTCTTCTCACCAGGTCTTGCCAACGGATATTTCAAAAGTTCCTATATGAGATAAAGTAACTTGCAGTTAAAATGGATAGGATAGCATAACAAAAATACCGTATTTCATTAAGTAACACAAGGTAGAAATGCAATATACGTCACCGAAAAAGTTAGATTGATTTTGTAGTCCCTTTTCGCCTTTTAAAACACACCATACCCCAAAGTATTTTTCAGTCATTGCACAGACATGCTGCACTAAAACAAGAACTGAAGGCCCCTTGCGTGGAACATCATCCGAGAGGTAGTTTGCTGCAGGCATGCTTTCCTTGAACCACCCTGTTCTGCTAACTAGAGCCATCTAGAGTGGAAAGAACAAGCAAGATGTATGTGGCTATAATATAATAAGACTTTTTATTGTCTGTGCATCTTCACATCCCTAAGAACTCAGCTAGAGTACATGGATAGCAACTGTAACACGTTCACACAGTGCTCAAGCAGTCCCTTAATAAAGGGTTTAGGAAGGGGTAGTACATACTGAATAGCTGTTTTAATAAATGCTGAATCAATTGTTATAGACCAGGAGATCGCTTAAAACCATTTAATTCTCAGAGCTGTTGAATAGAGGACAAGAGGGAACAGTGTATTAGAAATACTGATTTTCAGTGGCAATTTCACACCCCCCACCAGCCTGCTTACCACGGTTAGTGTCTCCCCCAGCCAATATATGTTGTCTTTGGAAGCTCAAAGGAACACTGAAATCCTGATACACCTCCTACATGCTGCTTTTAGTACTCCTGAGGGTGCAATTCTTGTTATATATATATAAAAAGCAGAACATTAGCCTTGTACCTATTTGTGCTACCATTTTACTTGGGCTAAGTAGTCCCTTACTACTCTATTATGTCACCAGTTTTGTCCACCATTCACCATGAGAGATTTGCAGGACAGACTATATTACAGAAAATGAACATATTCACTCCCTGATATTTAGCTTTCATTTAACCCTATTCATTCTGAACTGAAGTTGCCTGATAAAGAAATGAGTATCTTGCATGCCACCCAAATTCAAATGCCAGGTAGTATCCTTAGTTTGAAAAGACAATGCCAGTGTTTGTATGGGTCATTTTCCACTAGA
Organism: Limnodromus scolopaceus; assembly: GCA_028565335.1. Taxonomy (NCBI): domain Eukaryota; kingdom Metazoa; phylum Chordata; class Aves; order Charadriiformes; family Scolopacidae; genus Limnodromus; species Limnodromus scolopaceus. The sequence continues at coordinate 42,671,340 of JAOXNO010000078.1, forward strand.
CACACGGGCAATTCCAGGCTGACTGGCAGGGTATGCAGCCATGCACAAACCAAAATTCAGTGAGGCAAGCACTGAAAGATAGAGGACTGCAGTATACAGCATGGGCTATATACCTGAACATCTCAGAAACCCCTTTTGCAGAGTAAAATTACTGGTCACCTTTTCTTCTCCCTCCCTAGCATTTCTTGTAAATTTTTACATCATATCTGAACTTTTCTGCTTCATACTCCTTCTGTCCAGCCTGCTGATGTAGTATGAATCCTTTCAGCACAGAGGAGGAAGGTCGGGCTGAGGAAACTACATAGCTTCTGTGTGCCAGCAGAGGTACAGTACATGCCAATTTGCTTTGTGAACGAGCTGTCAGCGTAACCACCTCTCTTGTATTTTAAAATTTAATTCCAGCTTGCAACAAATGATGGTCCTTTGTAGAGGAGCTTCCCTTTTCTTGATCCCAGCTAATGCACTTAAGCTCTGCCTTGTTGCTAGTGTCTGGAGATTTTACTGTCTGGAATGCACTTATTTTTGAAGTGCTCCATGGAGGTGGGAGCAGAGCTATCTTACAGGGAGGACTGGGTTTTTGTAATGCCCAAATCACTGCTGCCTCCATATCTTTGACTACTTGGATCTGCATGATCTGCCTCAGGTCAAACAGGGGGTTTGCACTTGCAAGAAGAATATAATCTGGTCACTCGAGTGAGGCTGTAATACCCAAACCACTAATGGTCTGTTATCTTCTTAGTCCAGGCTTTCTAGGCTTAATCTTTGAACTCCTCGGGGCAGAGATTTTTCCTATGCCAGGAAAGCATTTTAGCTTCTCCCACAAACAAATGCCATGCTTGTAAAACAGCTGTATTACTAATGCACAGAGAATCAGAGACAGAGAAAGGCTTAGAGACAAGTTTGGCAAACAATACAGGCCTGAAAGGGGAGAGGAAATAGGCCGAAAAGTATGAAGGACATGAAAACTTTGGAGAAAGTCACACTTGTTCCTGGGAAATTTCTCATTATTCGGGTATTTAGAAACAAAGCATTTTGGAAGCACATGTTATGTTAGTCAAAGAGCATTAGTTCAAAAATAAGATTCTCATTTTCCATGCCAACAGATGCAACATATTTCATTAGCAAGACTCCTCATTTTTAAGCACAGACATTCAAAGCTGCCAACAAGAGTCTCTCTCTCGCTCCCCAAGTTCCCTTTAAAATGAACAGAATGTGGCCATCTGATTCCACAGCAGGCTTTGAGACTACACCTTGAAAACACCACACTTGCCTTTGAGGAAGCACTTTGCAGTGTCCCAGAGAGATCATTTCCCAGTCCTAAAGCAAATGAGGACCTTTACAGCAGCTCTGGTCTCCAGCAATTAGTGCAGTAGACATCCACTCAGACTCACAAGGAAAGAGGACAGCTCTGGTAGCAGATGGGACAAGCTGAGACACCGAGGCAGCCCCAGGGAATGAGCTCCCTGGGAGGACTGCCCACAACTCAGTTCCCCACAGTTAGCATGCTTGCCAGAGCTCGTAGAGGAGCTGGATTATGTTTTACCACAGGTTGGCCAGGACTGTGGGCTGGATTGCCACGGACAGGTGGAGAGCAAAGGGTGTCTTCCTCAAATGCTATCTTTCTATTGAAGAGATCTGGGTTGCTTTTACAACTGAAATAGTGTAGGCAAATAAACAAAACAAAACAAAACAAGAGACACAGACGTATTATTGTAAATTACATTATATATAAGAAATTAAATTCAGATGTTCTAGAAAGGATTATGTAAATCCCAGTAATTGTAACAGCAACATCAAGTATTTCACTAAACATCTTTAGCCAGCATAATATCCTTAAAACAAATTGGTACAGGGTACAAAACAGTGATCTTTTCCTTGACTGTCTGTCATGTGCACTGTGTCAGTGACTCATGCTATATAAGAATCTGGGCCAGTAGCTTCTTATGGCAGAGTCAAACATGATTAGTTCACAATTAGCCCTGACCATTTAGCCTCGGATTTGGACTCAAAACTCTGCTGCCCTGAGCAGGAAATTGTGGCAGAGAGGGGTGCAGCAGTTGAGAAGCATGTTACGCGTTACAGAGAGCTGCCACCCAGCTCCTTGGCTCTTCACAGAGCAGGGCAGGAGGAGACTTCTCAAATGTGGTACATGTCATTTTGCCCAAAGTTCCCCATTGAAGACACAAAAGTCAAGCTAAACCAAGCTGTGACACGGGGGCAACATGCACAACCCTACACAGAGCAGCAATGTAGGAGGTGATTAGGCTCAGTATTTGCTGCCTCCAGCCCCATAAATTTTGTGCAGGCGGTCTGAGCTCCCCTGCCACATGCTGGGAACTGACCCCTGCAAGCCTACCAAAAGACCACATTGTGCCAACGGTTGCTGGTGTAAAGAAGAAAGCAACCACTATACTGGTCTGATTGGACTCTCTACCTGGAACAAGAGGGGAATAACCATCCTAAACCAAGCATGTTTATATTGCTAGAACCCTGCTTATGGAATTTTTACTATTACAAGCATCCGGCTAAGCATTTTGCAGCATTTTCCTGCAGACAAGCCTGTAAACCAAAGCAATGTCCTTCCTAAAAACTCTGGTGGAAACTCTGTCTACCTTCACACAGGCCGAGTTCAGCTTTTACTGTGTTTCAAAAAAGGATTTGAACACATAAATCTGTAGGAACTACAAGAATCATTGTAAAACAGCATGGAACTGAATGGGATTGATCTGGGGAAGTCTGTGAGTTCGTCTAGACTGCAGCCCATAATAATCAGTTCCAAGCTGCAGTTAATACTGTTATGCTGGGGCTTTTTTTATTATTGACCAACTCTATAAAACACTGTATTTGAAGGGAGCTCAGTACACATTTAAAAGTAGGCCAGTTGGTAGTTCCAAGTCTGCAGCTCCTTGTTTTCAGTTGAGAAGAAACTCTTTTCTCACATGCAGTAACACTGAAAGTGATGGTTTTCAGCTTCTAGGGAGTGAAACCAAGGGTAGAAACAGGCTACTTCAAAGAAGGCCACAAAACCCAGCTACTAGGCCATAACCCTCAGGGAACATGTCAGAAACCTGGCTAATTTTCTAAAAGCACCATGTTTGGCCTAGGGAAGGGCTTTTGGACCACACAATGCCACATAACCCAACAGACTGGGAGATACCGTCTACAGTTAAGGGACTTCTGACCCATAATCTGCATTAACCGCTGCCTACAAACAACCCACCTTGCAGGGTCCAACCACCCTGCAGGGCCATCTGCCCCAGGACCCAAGGAAGGACCACTCATTTATCACCAGTGAGGCTGGATGATGCTGCTGCCTGGGATGTGCCAGCACACATCATCCTCTCCCAGCTCCTATACACATGGGCAACAACACATACCACCCCTGCCCTGCCTTCCTCTGGGCACCTGCCCAGCCCCTGGCAGAGCCCACCCTCTGTTACATTTGTCTATTATGTATTTGGACCTGCAATTTCCAGCAGAAAGAGAATCAAGTCCTGTGCAGCAAACTCCTGTGCCTGTGCTGAATGTTAAGTGTGTGATTAAGCCTGATTGCTTGTACGGGGTGGTTTGCTAAACAAGGAGGGGCCAGGACTACTTAACTGACCCGAAGACACGCACACATTGATGTTTAAGCTCCACCAAAGCCTTTCACACACAGCTCTTAGCATACAATCGCTGTCCTCTGTGCAATTCAAAGGTGGCCCTTGCCCACAGAGCTGTATGGCTGGAGAGAAAACAGCTGGAGAGACATACGGAGGGGGAGAAAGTTACAGCAAAAAAACCCTTACCTGATACAGAAAGCAGAGTTATCTCCATCATTACTTCGCTATTACCAGCACACGCTGCTGGGTGGGGAAGCAGGCACAAACCCGGGCGTGATGGTCTAATTGATAAGACAGTTCTCACTGCACACCAGTAGACGCGGAGCTTATTGCTTCTGCCACATCAAGCCTGTGCTGTTCTCAATAGGGTTTTATAAGACAAAATCCTCACTATTGATGTCTGCTATTATCATCCAACAGATCAGATGACAGAGAAATGAAGAACACTAAACATCACCAGATAAAGCAATCAAGAAAATACACAAAGAAAACAGGACAGACTGATAGCAGGCTTTCTAGCCAGTTAGGTTACAGTTAAAGATCAGGCAGCTGTTGTAATTTCTCTTTCTCCTGGTAACAAACAGGGAGAAGAAAGTGTGTTAGCAGTGCTTCTTGAAGAGGACCACAATAGCAACAGCAGCAATGCTCTCTGTCTGCTCCCTTTTTAGGAGCAGCACTTCCATGGGGCAGGACCCATTCCTACAGCTTCAGCTCTCTGCTCTGCTGGGGTAACCCAGGGTTTCTGCACAGTTTTAGCTTCTCCTTTTTACAAGGATTGGCCTAAGCCTGCTCAGTTCTCTTGTTTCATCTGGCAAAAATTCATTGTCTTTGGTCAAATAAGCAATCCCAATGTTTACAAATTACTACAGCATGCAGTAAGTAAAGCACATTGATCACAAAGCCAGTGAGTTCACAAGAGAGGATGGAATCTTTATGAATCCTTTTATTTTTACAACCTCTCAGTAGTAAACCCTTCCCACTAGGCTAACAGACGATGCCTAGTGTTGTATATGCAGCCAACAGAAATGCAAACTCTGTCAGAAATGGTCTCTCTTGCTTCAGACTGGCATAACATTGTTTTCAACTTCTTTTCAAGCTTGATACCATGAAGAAAGGCTGCAAGAGTCTGTAAAGGCCATTTTCTCAGCTGCATGCTTTCTGCAGACAGTGATTTTTTTTTTCCCTACAGACTGAGAAGTCTGTTATAATCCAACAGGCTCTGAATAAAATTCAGACTCAATTTTTCCCAGGTGCAGCTTGCTACACAGGGCAGAGCAGAGGGCATTCAGCCCATGGCGCAGAATGGAGCTCGCAACTCTATACTGGGAAGTAGTCAGTGCAGACAAGGGATGGGTGCTAATGAAGAAGCTTATTCCTCCCCTATTCTTCATTTGCTTAACAACTGCATCTTTTACAGTGCCTAAAGACTTAATTTATTTTTGGTTGTTTTTTTTTTTTTTTAAAGGTTGGACTGAAAGAATTTCACTGCTGCTAAATTAATAACATAAGGACCTTAAAGGAACTTGCAACAGCAGAGAAAGACCACGGCAACCAGGGTTTGTAGGAATAGGCCCTCCCTGTGAACACTAGAAATACAAATATGATGGTATGACTAATAATAATTACTCATTTGTAAAAACACCTAAAGATCTTTAAAAAAAAAAAAAAAGGAAAATAAAAGCAAAAGCAGAAGGTGATTTTGACTTTCAGCGGGGGATCCCTCTCCAAAGAGTACGTGAATGACTAAGAGACTTTGCAGATAAGCAAGTCTTGTGGCAAACAGCAACAAGCACAATGTTATGGATGGGTTTAGGGACCCAGCAACTATTGATTAAAATGTTGTGGCCCTTCACACTGTCATTACTGATAGCCCTTTGAGAGATATTTATAAAAAGCACCTGCACTCTCACAAAGTGTCGCACAAGCAGAAACAAATAAAATTCTGATTTGTTGCAAAATCCCACTTAGCACATATTAGGCCAGTCTACATCCCTAAGGGCTTTGATTAATAGAATTTATTACATTAAAATGCTTAAATGTCACCTATCGTTTATCTACCATGTGCTAGATCTGATCATCTTTTCTCTTTTTTTCTTTTGATCACTTAGAGAGAGCCTGTAAAGTTGGAGCTTCACAATGGTTTACAGTTTTCATAGAATCATAAAATGGTTTGGGTTGGAAGGGACCTTAAAGATCATAGAGTTCCAGTCCCTGTACCATGGGCATTATCTAGTTCAAACCCCCCTGCCATGGGCAGGCCCCCTCCCACCAGACCAGGTTGCTCAAAGCCCCATCCAGCCTGGCCTTGAACACCTCCAGGGATGGGGCAGCCACAGCT
>JAOXNO010000078.1:42682137-42696970 GCA_028565335.1 Limnodromus scolopaceus
CCCACATGGGAAAAAAGCACTCATCTTCTTGGGCATCTCTTCTCCACCTTCTCTGGGTGGCAGGCAATAACACATTCGTAAAGGAGTTCAAGAAAACTTTCATGCTATTAAAAATAAAACAAACCAGCATAGAGATCTTAAAGACCTTCTGAGAAGGCATTAATTTTAAGAGGCTTCTTCAAAAACAGATAATTGTCTGCTATTAAAATTACATTCCATGACTTAAAAGGGACTCAAAATCCGATTAAGACTGAGAAAAGTAATTTCCATGTTGCAGGAGCAAGATTGCCTACCTGCAACGGAAACCATCTCTCTTCTAAACAACAGGAGAGATGAAATGAGAGGGTATAAGTCATGTATAATCTCATTCCCCTTTCCCAGGTTGCTAACAGAGGTTCGGGGAAAGCTTCTCAGAAACTCCCTCCCGAGGTCTGGGTTACACTGGGTTATTTTCTTGTGGCAGAAACCTGGAAGAAGCTGCTCTTTAGCTAACGCTGGCCGGTGGCACTATTGGCTGATTTTTGTAAAGAATTGGCCTCTGGAACTTAATGCAATTGAAGCCAAACTGTACAGCAGAGGTGAGGGAAATGCAAGTATTGAACTGCATGAGACTGGGAGAAAGGCAGGGGGAAAGGAAAGAGACAGTACTGCAAAGCCTGAGGCATTCCAGGTTTTAAAGGTCTGAGAGATTCTGTACATCAATTGCCCTGGGTGAAAAGCATTAGAAAGACTTCAGAGATTTTCACTGGCCACAGTATTGTATAAAAATAACCATAAATGCATCTTTGTTGTTTCCCTTTGCCTCATGTTTAGGCAACAGTCCCCAACCCGTAATATCCTTGCCACTCTGAATCAAGTTAATATGGCAGAGAGTGAAAGTGCAGAGAGATAGGTTGTACCCTCAGATGCTGTGAGTTGACGCACTCAACTGAGGTCAGGAATCCTTACTAAGCCCCATAGGACCAAAACCTCATCTGTAATCCTTTAGTTTTGTTCATATATACTGCTACTGCTGCAGCCATTAGAAATGCTGGTGATGGTGCAGGCCTGCGTGATGCCAGCGGCTGTGAAAACACAGCCCTGCTCCCTCACAGGAAAACTGTGTGTTATAGGTTTGGGAGACCAAAGCACCAGGAGAACACACATGGGTCAGGGCAATCCCAAGCAGAAATCCAGGCTGGGCAGAGAATGGATAGAGAGCAGCCCTGAGGAGAAGGACTTGGGAGTGTTGGCAGACAAGAAGCTCAACATGACCTGACAATGTACGCTTGCAGCCCAGAAAGCCAATTCTATCCTGGGCTGCATCAATACAAGTGTGGCCAGCAGGTGGAGGGAAGTGGTTCTGCCCCTCTACTTTGCTCTGGTGAGACCCCACCCAGAGTACTGCATCCAGATCTGGGGCCCCCAACCTAAGTAGGACATGGACCTGTTAGTGAGTCCTGCAGAGGGTCACAAAGATGCTCAGAGGGCTAGAGGACCTCTGCTACGAAGACAGGCTGAGAGAGTTGGGATTGTTAAGTGTGGAGAAGACAAGGCTGCGGGGAGACCTTATGGTGGCCTTGCAGTACTTAAAGAGGGCCTACAAGAAAGATGGAGAGGGACTTTTTACAAGGGCATGCAGTGATAGGACAAAGGGTAATGGTTTTAAACTGAAGCAGAGTAGATTTAGATTAGATATCAGGAAGAAATTCTGTGAGGGTGGTGAGGCACTGGAACAGGTTGCCCAGAGAAGCTGTGGCTGCCCCATCCCTGGAGGTGTTCAAGGCCAGGCTGGATGAGGCTTTGAGCAACCTGGTCTGGTGGGAGGTGTCCCTGCCCACGGCAGGGGATTTGGAACTAAATGATCTTCAAGGACCATTTCTACTTTAATCATTCTATGATTCTATGAGAAAACAGGGACTTGCCAGAGGTCTGTGGAAGCCAGGAGCAGTGGTTGCTCAGACCTGCACCCTTGTTAAGAAAAGAGAGACGTCTCATTTTGTGCAGCAAAGACACTCCCATGGTGCTGTGCTGTGCAGGAAAGGTGTGATCCCCACTCGAACTGCCATTACAGGTTCTGGCCTGACTATGCCCTGACCTCAAGATATAACTAGACACACTGTAAATTTGAATAAATAGATAAAATGTTAAAGGAGTATTTCAAGTATGATACATTCTGCACTCGAGCCTCAGACTGCTGTTTTTTCCCCATCTCTTTTGGCTGCTCTATTTAGTTGGAAACAAATTAAAAAAAAAAAAGGTGAATGAAAATATAGCTTGATCATATTGATACAGAATGCCACAAAGAGGGATTTGTGGGAAAGAAGAGAATGTGGAAAAAATGGTTTGATGTCTAAGCTCCTACATCACCTTCTATCAGTGAGAAGAAATAGGATGTTATTTTTATGAATGTGATGACAAACATTGGCTTTTTCTCACCTCAAACTTCAAAGAAAGAACAGTTGCACCATTCAGTTGGCTAGATGACAATCTAAAAACTTATGTTCAGAGGTATTTACATCACTTTTGTTCAGTTTACTAGTGAAGACATGTTGTTTCTAGTGCCTCTTTGATAGTGTCATCCAAGTTTAAGAAAATCAGACATTTCTTTTCCATTGTTTCACACGTTGGCCCTAATGAAAACTAACAGTGGGAACCAATGATCCCAGAGAAGAGTGAAAACTGGCCCTCCGGTTTTTGCAGAAACAGCTGCTAGAAAAGACACACTGGCAACATTCAGAGTGAAGGGTGAGGTTGTCCCTTGGATAGAGCAGTGCACACTTAGCAGAGGTCTCATCGCATCTGCCTGATGCTTTTCCTCCCTCTTGAGCCATGTCCAGGACCTGCTCAGCTTTTGCCAAGAGGCTCTGATCACCGAGGGACTTCCTTCAGTGATCATATAGCTCTCATCCAGAGGCAAGCTTTTGTCCATGAAACCTGAATAGCAGTCCCTGAATTCCCCATGCATCAGCTGTGCCGGATCCAGCTTCCCAATACGTCCCCAAGGGCTGTTTCTCCAGCTGAACAAAGCCAGGTTCTGCATGCCGTATCTCTTGAGCACAATGCTGGGGTTCAGTTTCACTGGAAAACCTCCTGAATGCATGAAGGAATTGCTGGAATAGGCCGCCAGAGACGACAGCTGCTAAAGGAGCATGTCAGATTTAACTTGTAACAATACCTTGCATAATGCAGTGAACAATGAATGATTTCAAGCAAGTCGCAAATTTTCTTTAAAATGTTCAGTCCCTAAAATACCAAAAGGAATTGACTAAGTGCTTTTCATAAATCATGCATTTCAGTACAGAAGGTTTGGGTCAATTTTTCAGACTGCGCTTCTTGCTGATGCCATACTATAGGAGTTTATACGAAATGCCTATATCCAAAAATGAGTTTGAATGACCTTTATCAGTCATTTATACTATTGCCATCTATACTATAAGTCATGTCCAGTACTGACAAGGGTAAAGTAAATAGCTTTGCTCTAGGAAAAGTGGAAAATACATGCTCCGATCTCACTTTGGGATTCATACTGGCTCCAAAATGAAGGCCTGCAAAATAACTTCTACTCAAGTCCATCCACTGCATACCTTACATGCCCCTATACATAAGTGGGTGGGGTCACATATTCATGGAGTCACTGTGTTATGGTTTACTATATTTGCCACCCTATGCTGTTATGAATCATCTTCAGCAGCTGTTTGCAGAAGGTGATCCTAGGAGGACACTCGCTATTTCTTCAGCTGTTTTCTCAGCAATTTGACAGCAACATTGTGAAGAACACCGATTTAGCTATACCTTGGAACGGAGCTTAACTGTGGAGCAGCCTACTGGAGAGGAGAAAAAAAAGTGTATAAGAAAGGAGGGGAACAACAAACCAATTAACTTTGAATCCATAATATTAATAGGATCTTGATGGATTCAATTCTCCTGGTCCCTGGGACACACTAGGGATGGATTATATTTGCTGCTGTCATGTCCCAGTTCTGTGATCTTAAGTCTTCCTGACAATACGCAGGGTAAATAGGAACAGATAGACCAGGAAGAAGCAACAGAGAAGATGTAAATGGACTTTCCCACAAAACTCCAGCAGAAATAGAGCAAGGACTTTTTGTATGGAAAGCAGCCATAAGAGAAAGAGAATGTCCTACTTTTCCTGTCTCACAAGGGCTACAGGAGAGGGAGGGGGAAGCAGAGGGCAATTCACTGGAGCGCCATTGCAGCAGGATTCCCTACGGCTGAGGAGGAAGGCAGCAATGGGGATGTGAGAAGGACATCTGAGAAGTCCCTTAATACAATCAGTGACAGGAGAATCCTTCACGAGTGACTGAAAGAAAAACCTCAGTTCTGAAGGACACGGAAACAGCTAAAAAAGGACGGTCTTATTAAGAGGCATAAAATATGCATATTCAACAAAGAAAATCAATAACAGGGTTACTCCTGTTTTCACAGCCTCAAGGCTATAGTTCCTTAAGTACACAGAATTTACCAAGATTATTTCATTGATACAGTACTTGATCAGTAATTCAATTACCATGCACAAGCCTACATCAAACAGCTACACATTCAGAAGATATCTTTGGCATACTTCCCAAAAGTGAACCTTCATGCATCTTTCATATGACCAATATAATTAAATTTACGTGTACATGTAGCAGAACAAGCACTTTAAGTAATAGGACATAATCCTAACAGGCGTTTTTCCTTTTTTTTTTAAAAAGAAGGAGAAAAAAGGACTCCACTCCCTGACAAAAAAGGAAAAAATGGAAGTAGAGAAGAAAATGCAGGAGTGAGAACATACCATGTACTGATGAGGACTGGTCCAAAGCCTACAATGGAGTGTGGATATCCTCACACTGCACTGGGGTAAATTTTTCTAGCCCACCAACAAGTCTGTAAGAATCAAAAATCCTGTGTACCCCTGTGATTCTCCCAGGGTCCCTGTAGATCTGTAAATTGACTCTGCTCTGCAGCCTGGTTCTGTACTGCCTCATCCCTGGAGCCAGGCATGCTCCAGCCCTGCACATGCTTTGACAGGACTCATATGGACAACATTCAAATTATGGAAAAAGGAGCACAGAGATGCACAATCACGGTTCCAGTTACCAATCCCTTCCTTATAACGTCAGTCCAGCGTATTTCAACGGCATTGTGCCTTACATTCTTAATTGAGTTAAATTCTGGCAAGCAAACCATTTGATTTCCATCTAGCTGTAGCGAGCAGTGATTTATTTGATACATATTTTATTTTAGCAACACTGCATTTAGGTAGTTAGAATTTAATGAGAATATCCTCCTTCAAATTCCTCCCATCTGAATTATATAATCTTTACCACCAGGCCTTAGTCCACCAATCTTTGGGCCTGAAAGCGATTTCACTGCTTTCATCCAATGAACTAAATCTTCTCTTTCCCTTTTTTTTGGGTTTATTTTCTCTCTTTTTTTCCCCACTATGCGGCAAAGTGTGAGCAGAGGGCTAATAATAATTATAATCTGCATGTAACACTAATAACAACCCTTGGTTTTAAAGGCTACACTCGATAAAAATTTGTAAGGGCTAAAGTGCTCATAAATTTTACAACCTACTACACATTTGCAGATTTATATACATAGAAAGGACCCAGTCATCCACATAGCTGAAGCAGTTTCAGATATACAGTCCCCGTTAAGTAGGTGACTTGTTCAATATTGCCTGTGACTATAGGCGATTTCTACAATCATATTTGTTTCCAAAAAAATTATATGCACTAACGTAGTCATGGAGCTGAACTATTACGGGCACCTTTTTTTCTGTCTTGCTTGCATGAGTATCTGCGCTAACCACAGTAAGGGAAAAAAGACTGAGCTATAAGTAAGGATTGTGGTGATCTTCCACGCTGAGAGATAACACCCACTTTCACGTGTTGCCGTGGCTGCTCTGCTCATTGCCACAAAAGCTTGCAAAGGCATCCACTTCTCTTGCTTCCTTGTCTAAACCACAACTGTCTGAACAGGAAAATCAATAGTTACACTAGGACTTTTAAACTACCTATTTAATTCCATCATTCTGCAGTAACCTGCCCCAAAGCTACTGCTCGTCAAAGAATATGTAGTTATCAGGGGAACAGACTGCTCTTCTTTCTGGTTTTATTTTGCACAGGTCTGTGACAATATTAAATGCAGCATTTTGGAGTCACACTTCAGGGTATGCCCATGCAATGTTCTCCTCCAGGCAAATCTATCATGGGCTGTAAAGGCAACAGTGCAACGCTTTGAAATGCCAGACCCATGGAGTACCATTGTGACTTAAAACAAATGCTGATAGAGCCAGTACACACCAGCTCCTCCAGAGCAAAGTAAAAGAAGTGCTACAGAAAAAGCTTCTGCGAGGAAATTTTCTGCCTTATAAAGGAACTTTCTTCCTTTGCAAAACTGTTCTGTAGCCAACCATGAAGGCTGTCCCTCCAAAATATCCCTGGGTCCTCCCATTTTCACCACTAAGCATTTTGTTACTCATATAAAAATTTAATTCTTCTCCTTATCTTGCTGTGTGCTTGCTAGCCAAGATATCTGATGGCCCTGAGCTCTGTCAGGTAACACTGCGACGGGATCTCTAGTCAGAAAGTTTGACCACTTCACTTTTCCTTATTGTTCTCTTCTATTCTCCAGGCAAAATTTTTGGTGTGCCCACGTACCAGGGAGATCAAGGAGATATTTTTGGGCAGAGCAAGGATTCCAAATTCCCCAAACCTCAGAACTTTTATTAAGCGAAACAAGATAATACCTTTATGTATCTCTATTGGTCATCTGTAGAACAGGTATAATTATTCCTTATTGAGAGTAATCCTACCAACTATTCCTAGTCTACTCTTGAGTCTTCCAAGTCTATAATGAAGACCCTAAGTGATTAATATGGGCTAGCCATGCTATATTTACATGTCTAGAACGATTTGTGAGAGAACTATTGCAAAATTTATTTCACCTCATATTCCTCCACCTTCTCTAATAAAACCCTGCTTTTAGGTGATTTTTGTCCCCGTGATTATAAGCACAGCAGCACTCCTTCATTGTTATTCTAGCTTCTAGAAAGGCAATAATCAGTTCATTAGTGGGGTTCACAAGGATGACCCCAACATCACCTTTGCTTTCTATTTTGCAAGGGCATGGTTTAAACTGTGTGTATCTTGCCTCCTAAGAAGCCCAGAGACACTATGAAATGCTACAGACGAAATAGTGCAGGGGTGAGACCTGCACCTTCTTTCAAGTTCACAGAGTAAGAGCTAAGTCAGTGGCTCAAAATCCCAAAGCATTGTGGGCAGAATGATGATCAGATCTGGGAGACGTGGGTAACATCCTCATTTAACAGATGATATATGGGGCTATACTGCCTTTATGTCTATTGGTATTTGAGAGAACCAATTTTAGGCCCAAGAGGTTGTATGGTCCAGCAGGCAGAGCATTGCGTTGAGGAGAAGACAATCCACAGAAGTTTATTCATTTTGCACATCTGCTGTCTCTGCAGCCTACACTTTTCCCAGGGCAGGCCCCATCTCTCACAGTACGTTTGTGTACAGCCCACTACCAACGGGCAGCAGTCTCAGTTGGCAATACACATACACAGCAAACTATGCTGGATGCCATAGTATCTTGAAGTGAATGTAAGCCAAAACTTTCAGAAACCACTGGTGATCTCAGACCATCTCAGTTTCTCTATTTCTCACTGGACATCCCCTAAAATAAATGACTTCAGGAAGCACAAAGCACCCAAAAGTACCAAATCAGACATTTGGGCCCATCTCTTGACAGCCACGCAAAATGGAAGCAATCCAGCATTATTGATCATAAGAGCGTAAGATGATCCAGTACGTGATCAGACCAAAGGTTTCCTCCTGAGCCCTTTTCCCAGCAGAGGCCACAAAAATCTCAAGCCAGGAAAAAATAAATAATCCAGTCATACTACTCTCCACCCTCCAAAAACAGTTTCTTCAAGCTGTAGGTTCACCATATAGAGATGCTGATGACAGGGCCAGCTGAAAGAGCCTGTTCCCTCCATCCTTTTCCAGCATGTCATGCTGCTGTGCAGCAACACTGCCCCAAAATGTCCATGGAGCTGTGCCGTAAGCAGACAGAAAAAACTATTCCTCCAGAAGGATGCAAACAGACAAGAAAAAGTCAGTTGTATTATTTGCATTTTACTGCAGCCTTTGTACTGTAGTACCCCATCTTGGTCTGCAGTGTGGCATCACACATGCTTGTGACAGCAAACCTGAGCAAGGAGCTCACTCTGGTAGAGTTGATGGAAATGGAGTGAGCACCAGCAGGAATGCTTGGGGTCGGTATGATCCCTCTACACGCTGAATTATGCAATTAAAGCCCTATCTGTTCTTCAGGAAGTGAAATCTATGACATGGTAGGAGGAGCCTGATCACCGGCAAATGAGAGGACACGCAGTCTATGGCATTGATAACTGTACCTGCCAAACTCAGACCATAGCAACAAAATATTGTCTCTGCTCTTGCAAGCTGGTGATAATGCAAATGGTGCCACCTGATAAGAAGTCCCAGACATGTGAGCTGAGAACTCACCTCTTGGTCAATGCTACCTTGTGTCCCTTAGAGTGCCAGCACACCTTTCAAGGAAACCAGTCCAACACTTGTAAAAAGGAAGGCAAGCATCTCTCTCCTGATGTATTTTCAAGGGGTTTACTACACCATGGCTCAGATTTCATTCAAAATGTTGAGCTGACTCTTAATTTCAGGCTCCCCCTGTGACCACCACACCTCCCTGCCTTTGGCAGCTGCTCCACCTGGATTTGCAACACAGTGTTGAGTCTTCTGTTGCACTCCAGCTTACACCAGGTTGAAGAGGGTCACAGGGCAGGAAAACTTTGCTCAGCAGTGCTCCCAGCAGGGCCATGCTGAAGGACACCCTCCCAAGCTGACAGCTCAAAGCTGTCAGCTCTGAGAACACGTGTCCAGCTCTCACATGAATGGGGCATCCATGCTCCTTATCACACCTCCCAGCGTCAGGACTCCCACATCAGCCCCCAGGGAAGTGCCACTTCTGCACAAGCAACAAATAACTACTCGACTGTTACCTGTTAACAAGCCAACAACAAAGACTTGCCGAACCTGGGCTGTCTTCTCCTGCTGGGCCCTGCATCTCTGCATCGTGTATCACACTGGGTCTCAGGACCTCTGTTGTACCCTGGATTAAAAAAAGGAAAAGTACTGAATGCCAGCCCCACCGGAGCATCCACATGCTGGAACCAGCTTCTGACAAGAGGTTGCAGAGACAGCTATGACAACCACAAGACAGCCGCCCAGCTGCATTGCTTGCTGACCTTTCCAGAGAAGTCAGGTATTACAATTAGTACTATTAGCCATGTAGCATTGAACATATGCTTCACACGCCACACTGAGCCCCACTGTGCTCTATAATTACTCCATTTTTGGTAGTGCAGATCTCAGCAGCTAGATGCTAGCTAGCTAACGGTGTGCACATTGTAGTCAGAGTTGTTGCTGTGACAGTACCTGTCTCTGGGACCGTTAACTGGGTCAGTGATGTGAATATGCTTCAGCAAAGCCTTAAAGCAAGAAGAGACTCCTCTATACGATGCTCAGCAAAGCATGTAGCCTTATCTTAACATTCTTCCCGGCTACCACCCCTTTAGCAGTTGCTCCTTTACTGAAGGAGCAGAAAAAGAGTGATTCACCTTATTTCCTGCAAGGTACACATGGGTTACTGCAGCTCAGTGGCTGCAAGGCTGCTCACTCAGCACCGTAACTACATCTGGAGGCCAAGGATGGGGCTGGCAGCCTTATGACTTTATACGTCCAGCTTTTGCCAAGCAATAACTGCTTCTGTGATAAGGGAGAAGCAAGTAAGATGGTGTAGTAATTCAGTGAGAGTCCCACGAGCCAAGCTGGCAGGCAGCATGATCACACTGCAGTTGTATTTACCATTGAAGGCAAGGGAGCCAGGCAATAAAAGCAACCACAGCTTGAAAGGCAATTCCCTTGTATTTAAAAATAAACACCAAAGACTAATTTAGTGATGAGCAGAAACTTAAGGAAGTATTTTTTTTTCTCTGGTTTGGATTCAATACCACATGGCTTGTTTGCAGGTATCTAAACTAATGATCATTCAAAAACCAGCTTCCCAGGGCATGTTGTTGCAATGCAGAGCAGCGCCTGCTGCAGCTGCGTGCCTCTGCTGAGCCCACCACCACATTAGCAGTCCCACACGTGCCCAGATTTGCATAAAAGGAGCAGTTATCAGCAATTACGGCTTGCCAAGGCAAAATTCTTCAAGGCCGCTCTACAACTAGCGACAGATGTAGCATTCCCAAGTTTGAGCTGTAATTTATTCTTAGTCTGGGCAGAAACATAAGGAAAACTCACTGTGCATTTTGCAAATCTGCTCATTTAGGCACCTGAAAAATAATTTTGAAAAAGGGGAAGGAGGGAAAATGAATAGGAGACTAAAGGAAAGAATGAACTGCAAGCATGGAGCCAGGGAAGAGGGGACTGTAGCAAAGAGCAAACCCATTCCCACCTAGGACATGGAGTAGCACTGGAACCTCTCTTCCCATGGTTCCCCCATCTCTTCCATAAACCCAGCCCTAGAGTGAAGCACAGGCTGAAGAGCCACCACACTATGTGTGTGTGTGGTGTGTAAGTAGCCACCTGTAGTAGCGTGTGTGAGTAGCTACCTGTGGCTCTGGGTGCCAGTACATCCAGGACTTGGTGGAAGTCCCTCATACCTTGCCTGCAATTCCAGCTCTCCTCAGTATCGCCGCAACTCAGTATGCAAAGCCTGTGGCAGAAAAGGTGAGTGAACTGGGACAGAAATTTCTGAGGCAGCTGTTGCATGCAGTAATCATGGGAAAAATCAGGCTTGAAGGGACCTCAAAGCAGGGTCAGCAATGAGATACGATGTGGTTGCTCAGAGCTTTAGGATGTGTAATGTCAGGTCAGTATCTCCATTCTACATGCTTTCCAGAAAGCATTTCACTTTCTTTTTCCTCAGAAGAGGACACAAAGCTGGGATGAGTAGTTTTCTCTCATCTGCTCTCTATAGAGAAATGTGGACCCTTGATGGTGAAAATCCTTGGCTTATGCACCCACAGATCCTCTGAGGCAAAGTCGTCCTCCTGCTCTACAGAAGATCACTTCTGGTCCCTACATAGATTATAGTTTGCGTGTTCCTGCTTTCAGGAGGGCTTCTAGATGCAGAAGTGGCATGGCCACTGCTCAGTTCAACGAGCTGATCTGGAAAAACCAGCCCAACAGAAGACGGCAGCCAGGTGCATGTGGCAGAAATTAGTATGCTCATCCCACCTCAGGCACACAGTACTTATGATCCATAGTGCAAGTGTGTTAGAAAGTTCGGTTCAACCCATCTGCAATGTTAACAAGCAAATCAATAATGAACAGAACCAAGAAGACGGAAGATCTGGACACCCTCCTGATGTCTTTAAAATTTAACCACTATGTGTTCAGGACCTTCTACTGAGGAATCAGAAACCATTCTGACCTGATGATACAGAATGATAAGTGAGATGGGTTCGTTGGTTTCTTCAGGCTTTGCACATCTATAATTCAAAATCCACTGCATATTTCAAATTGTTTTCCTATTTGATACAGCATGAGGGAACCCTTCTGTGAGTGAAATGTTGTTCTGTAGCCATGAGCAACTGTCCCTTTCCTAGTCCCAGCTGTTTTAAAAAGGGACTTTAGCACCACAGATGCTTTGCTGAAAGCTGACTCCAGCATAACTCTTGTGCACGAGCTCCAGATCACAGTAAATATCATTATTAGTGCTGCGACATCATGCGCTCAAAGGTCATAGAACACTAGCACTAAAGCCTAATTTTCCTCACCCCGCATCCGCTCTGCAGTTGACCAGGATGACTCCCCTGCCTGCACTGTGCGAACACGAGAATGACACGCAAATGCAAACTCACACGGCAATAAAAGCGTCCCCCCCAGGGCACACGGCTGCAGCAATATCAAACACTGACCTAGCACTGTAGCCCTGGGCCAGGGAGACATGGGATGTCACTCAGTTGGGGTGAAACCGGCACCCATCAGTCATTTCTAGTGGGTAGAAGGGATGGCACATGCTCCAAGAGGTTTTTCCCTGCTAAAATCAACAGGTCTCTCCGCCACGTACAAACTTTATTCCTCAACCACCTCATCAAGCTTAGTATAACTTCGCACAGTGGAACAGAAAGCTGCACGCTGGATGCAAGAGCCACCATGACCCAAACTTTTCAGGAAAAGGTTTCCAGAGTTTTTTAGTATGTACAGATCAAAGCAGCATTCTCAATCACCTGTTTCCAAACACAGGTGAACAGACTTGGCTAAAATAATAGCAATTTCGAAATACAGCTGTGTTTGTAGAGAAGATCAACCCAAGCAATTAAAGCCTGACAAAATTACCAGCAACTAAAAACAGCCTTGCAATTTCCAGGAAACCATGGTAAAGAAAGCACTATATGACACATCTATTGTAATTCACACACAGTTGTTCAGAGCATTCTTCACAGACTGGATAAATACCAAAGCTATTTTTGCTTGTGTAGCTTTTGTTACCCCCTCACCTACCTGTGACTGTCTCATTTTGCAATGAAAACAACGCAACGGTTCCCTTACAGGTAAGATACTGTGAAACTCAATATAGGTAACATGCAAATTTACTTTTTCCTGACACAAGTAGCAATTATGTACCTTCACAATGGGACAAACTATCCTTAAATCTTAGAGTGCCAAAGAAAGGAAAGGCACTATGAAGGGGGCAAAATATCTCCCCCCACAGGGCCGCAGGCAGTGATCCTCGCTACACAGTGACTTCTCAACATGCTCCCGGGCACCTCTAGCATCCCAGGCTACGCTGCTGCCTAAGCCACAGCCTCATCTTTCCTCTCTCCCATTGCAAGTTTTTTTCTTGCTGCTTTTCTCTGTACTCTTCAGAAAAAGCAGGAGCCAAGTCCCTAATGAATTCCCTGCAATCCTGATCGTCTCTTACAAGGTCAAGCCCAGCACAGGATCAAAGACGTTTAGCTTGTCTCTGCAAGGGGGAGACAGGAGTCCTGGGAATCAGCTATGGGACTAAGAGGTCACTTCTGATGTGGAGGTTTTCTCCAGGGGGATGGCTCTGCACCCTCCTCTCATTCACAGCACACTCAGATCCCACTTGAACAACTTTGCTTATTCCCTGCCTATGTGCTGAGAGCGGACGCTCGTAACTGGCAACAAGCACATCTGACAATGCCTTCTGAGCCACCTGTCCTCCTCCTGTGTTTATACCACCTATAGTTTTCCCACTAAGGCTTGTTTATTCAAATTTCACCTCCCTTTCCATCCTGTATTATTAGGGCCTTCTACTCATTTATGCTAAGATGGTAAATACATCATTAAATTATATGGAGGCATAACCACCTCCTAGAAAGAGAAACAAAAGTTGTGACTTGAAAATATTTTGTTACTTATATAAATATATACATGCATGAGTTT
Organism: Limnodromus scolopaceus; assembly: GCA_028565335.1. Lineage (NCBI taxonomy): Eukaryota > Metazoa > Chordata > Aves > Charadriiformes > Scolopacidae > Limnodromus > Limnodromus scolopaceus. The sequence continues at coordinate 42,695,613 of JAOXNO010000078.1, forward strand.
ATGCATACACTATGTGAATTGTATGTAGATGGTAGATTCATGGCTTGCTATATTGTCAAATCACTGTGAACTGCAGTGAGCAGGTAAGGACAGACTTTGAAGTCACTGCTTACAAGACTATGTTCAATGCAGACCGCTGGACATGAACAATTTCTGTATCTATATCTGTAAGATCCACAAAAATATGTGTGACTCTGCTTTCCAGCTTCACAAAATCTAAAAAAGTATTTGTCCTTCAGAAAGAGGAGACAGTGAATAATAAGAGGGAGGGACCATGAATAATAACAGAAAAGCAATAAACAAAAGATGTAGCAAAGGATGATGTGCTTTCAGTGGAGATCTGGAGAGAGACGAACAGTGGCTGAGACACGACAAATATGTTCCAGCAGAGGCAACACAAGATGAACCAGTTTTGATCCAGTAAAACCAGGGAGGGAGGGAGGTACACAGTTGCTGAGGCATGCCATTCAGAAGAGGCACATTTCTAGTATCCATTTGCAACCATCTCTGTCTTGAAGTTCTTGCTTTCTACATGGTGAATTACACATTGCAATATCATCTCCTGCTTAGTTACACAGACTAGACACAAAGAAGGAAAGTGCCCATTAAGGAAGAGGCAGCTGACTTTAAACATACCACAAAAATAGGAAAGTTGGACTACCCATTGAGTTAGAAAACTGGTCAACTGCAAAAAGCGACTGATGAGTTGGGGGGATATTTTGGGGTAACTAATAATCCCTCCTCCTGCAATTGCAATGATCAGGTATTTATTCGGGACACTGAAAAGAAATGAGATTTCATTCTCAAAATAATAATTACTCATCTCTGAAACTTCTGGGCATTAGCCTTTTCTTTTTCTCTCTCAGTCCTTTTGAAGCACTGCAGAAATGCAATAAAAAACCAGCCCATCCTCAACCTGTGTAACTTGTTCCTCATTAATCTTTCTGTATCTGTAGCTTGTAAAGTGACAATAGGTGGTTTGTACCTCAGTGAGCATGACACTGATTTCTGCTGACTTCAAAGTCCTTCAACCACCCTCACAGACAGAAACAAAATTCCCAAAGTCAAGCATCTGCCACAGCAAGGGTGTTTATAGTCCACCGGGCCTATTTCTATCCAGCACAGACATAAGGAGGTTTGGAAGACCTTGAATGCTAGCTGCTGAATTTTTGCCAGGCACAGTCCTCTGGCAGGGAAGAAGCAAATGCAAATGGCTACTATACTGGTTGATCCTAATCAGCAGATACCTGCTACCAGCCCCGCAGCAAAGGAGGAGAAAATGGTCCTGCACCTGGGACGTGGCAATCCCAGGCACAAATACAGGTTGGGCAGAGAATGGCTGGAAAGCAGCCCTGAGG
>JAOXNO010000078.1:42697070-42796667 GCA_028565335.1 Limnodromus scolopaceus
TGTCCCTGCCCGTGGCAGGGGGGTTGGAACTCGATGATCTTTAAGGTCCCTTCCAACCCTAACGATTCTATGATTCTGTGATTCTATTTCATTGTGGCAGCTAGGAGGGCTTGGGTGGCATGAGTGTGATCACCACAGATCTCTGTGTGGTGCAAGGCAGGCAGGATCACCTCCTGTCGATGCCACAGACCCTCATGTTTTTTCTGTGGTGGTTTGGCCTTGGCCAGCTGCCAGATGCCCAACCAGCCACTCTCTCACTCACCCTCCTCAAACAGGACAGGAGGATAAAATACGATGAAAAAGCTTATGGATCAAGATAAAGATCCCTTACCAATTACTGTCACAGGCAAAACAGACTAGACATGGGGAAAATGAATCTATTGCCAATTAAAATAAATTTGGAGCACAAAAAACAAAAGTAAAACTAATCCACCTTCTTCCGCCACTACTTTCCCAGGCTCAACCTCACTCTTTCAATCCCAACTCCTCTACCTCCTCCCTGTGATGGGAAACAGAGGTTTGAGGTCAGCACTGCCGATCCTTCCTCCTCACACCCTCCCCCTGCTCCATCGTAGTCTTCCACAGCCTGCAGGTCATACCTGCTCCACCATGGTTCTCTCCAAAGGCTGCAGACAGCATCTGCTGTCATGCATCCTCACCTTCCTCCTTCTATGACCTTCCTGTTTCTCACTCCACCTCCTCCCCATTCCTCTGCCTGCGCAGCTTTTCGCCCTTTATTCAGTGTCTTTTCCCAGAGCCACCACCATCAACACTGCCAGGCTCAGCTGTGTCCTGGTGGGTCTGTTGACACCAGGAGGAAGTGGTGCACCCCTCACACCAGTAGAGCTTGGCAACGTGTTGCTACACTACCCGCTGTAAGGAACGAGGTTGGTGCCAAGGTGCTCCCAGAGAGGACAGAGGGATGGAGGAAAGTCCTCAAGGAAGCCAGCTGTGAAATGAGGTTGTAATGGAAGTTCAATGCCTGCCCAGACTCTCCAGTGAAGAGGCAGGAAGGAGGATGAGAAGATGACATTGCCCATTACCAATTAAGGAAACAGCTCATTTAAACCTTCAGGAGTCCAACAAAGTGCTTCATCAAAACAACTTCTGATGCTGTCGGTTACACATCTCTCCCTTACAAAAAGATGAACAGTGTGAGTGGCTTTTCAACAAATTCCCTAAAATAAAACCTTTTTTTTTTCCCCCCACTTTAACCAATTCTAATGATGAAAAATGGGCTGGAGTGAGCAATGGAAAATGTAGGATAAAGACCAGGAAAACCTTCCTGCAACTAACATCTCACAGTGCTGTGGCAGCACCTCTTGAAGGGAGCAGGAAAAGCCCTACTTCATAAGGTAAACACTACAGCAAAAAATACTTGTCCGTGAAGTAAAAAAAAATCAAGCCAGCTCAGACTGGCACAGTTTCAAAACCCTCCCAGCTACACACGGAAAAATTCCTAGTGCCAATTTCTACTCTGAAGCCAGGAACCATGTTGAGTTATACCCCCACCTTGTCCTGATTTCACCAGAATATAATAGTTTGCTTTTTTCCCACCTTACATGTCCAACCACATGTTTAGACACAATTAAAATTAATACTTTCCCAAAAAAATAGATTTTTGGATTCACTCTGATTCTTTTTTTAACTCCTGCCAAGATTCTGGATCTCTTGCCAAGCCTCTCTTACACTGTTAATATAGACTTTGCTTATTGATTTTGGTAAAAGCAAGAAGGAATGAACCTGTGATTCTAAGCTCCAAATATCAAGCTGCTGGACTGCTGCACTCTGTAATATGGGGATCTAATATTTGTCACTTTTTCCAAAGCATAATTACCATGAAAAGCTAGACATACAGTCTCTAATGCAGTATATTTACTATTTATAAAACGGAAACCAAAACAAAAAACAGCCCCAAGGAAATAAGGGTTTTCCTGTCGCATCTTACCCATTCCTATCTAAGCAGATCCTCATGGAGGTATATAATAACTGGTGTCAGAGACATAATGTGTATTTCCTCAATAAATGAGGATGTCACACACCCAGCTGCTCAGCTGACCTGAGTAATTCTACAGCGTGAACTAGACTGGAACAGTCTTAACCAAGCCAGCCACCAGGACTTGTGCCTTGCTGGCTGTAAGCCCAGGAGCAGCTCCCGCGGAAACTGCTGGGATAAGCAGCCCAGGGCAGCTTCCCAGCTGAGAGCAGGGCTGCCAAGCTCCCTCCCTCCCTGCATCTCCCCTGGCAGTCCTCACTGGGAGAGCTAGTATGCCCCTGTCTGCTGGGCTACACTGCACCCCGACACCCTGGAGCCCGGGGACATGTTCACACTGCTGTGCCCACACTTATCAAAGTAACTCAGTCTCTGTCTGAAGGTGGGAAATTCAGGCTACGTGTACAGAGCTCTCTGATGCTGGCTAAATCCCAGTCTGAGCATGGGTTTCTGCATATGATATGTAGCTGGTGGACAAGCCTGGTGCTGGACACACACGTGACTGAAAGGGTTAGTATATCACACAACAATTTTTCAGAAGACACCTTGTTCTTCAAAATACCATCCACAGTCAGTATGTGCACACCTGACCTACCACGCACTACTGCATGGATCCCAGCTAGAGCTGGGATAAGGGTTGCAAGCTGTAGAGGGGAGTGACAAACCATAGCTTCAAAATAGGCTAAGAATTTGGAAAGAGTTACACAAATCTGCGTTCTTATTTTTTTCCAGGAGGCAAATCCTACTCAAAGAAAGCTCACTGTGAGAATGCATGCCTGACAACACCAATAATCTTTGATGTCACGTTAACGCTGCTGTGCAAGTTATAAGGCAATTTCCAAATCTCACACTTAATCCTGGCGTCTGCTGTTGCTGAACAATTCAGCCTTCTGTCAACAGTTGTCTCTGCTCCAGTCACTGAATGGCTCATATTCAGCACAACAAAGCCATTATTTATAGCATGGCACGCTTTCGCAACAGCCTCTTCGCATTCCTTTTGATAAACAATTGCAAGTAGAGTGTGGAGAGGAGAGGTGATGAGTGCTTGAACACACATCTGCACTATGCTGGGAACCACAACTAGCAGGTTGGGACTCCTCAGGCTGGTACAAGGTGCAAATTTCCCAATAAAATCTTCTGACCTCTGATTTCACATCACCTGATTTGGCGGTGTAGGAAAATACTGAATACCCTTCTGCACAGCCTAACATGCAAACATCATCTTGGAAATGACCGTCACCCAGGATGTGGCCCAAAAGACCAACTGAGCTATGCTGGCATTTTTCCTTCCATCCTACCTGATCGCTCTTTAAAACAGTGAGAAGGCAGAGGAGCGACTCACCTGCTTGCAGCAGCTGTGAAGCTGCTGGAATTTCTCAGAAGGTATCCCCACAGCACAGGTTAAACAATCATACTTGACACAAGATGCACATCAAACTAATCAATTTTAAATAAAAAGTATGCCAAAGATGTGTTCCTTTCATTTAGGCTGTTCAGGCACTTCAATAACTGGAGCAGGTCAGAAAATTCCAAGGCAGTAAGGACCTAGATGCACATGAGGAAAAGCCCCTGGTTTTTGCTCTGTGCAGCCAAATAAAGGAAACCATCAAGCGGGAAGGAGAGATCTTTCCCTGTGGACTAATGGGTCCCTGCAATTCAGATGTGTGAACTATCCCATTTTATCATGATCTGCTCTTTTAAGATCTTTATATTCTCCAAGTTGCAATTTAATGGGACAAGATGCCGCTACACGTCACAGTATCAGAAAATAATGTTGGCAGGTGTAATCCCAAGAGCTTTCTTCATTTTAAGGAAAAAGCATCTTCGGTTATAATCCAGGAGAACAATGCAGCTATAGAGGAAACTCACGGATAGCTTACTAGCCCCGTTCAAGCAGGCTTGTTTCATTAATTCATCACACTGCCTTTCCTTGCCAGCACGTGGTAACGAAGAGCTGCAAAAGCCTCCTCTGGCTGGAAAACCAACAAAGCTCCCAAGGCAAGGAACTAGTGCTCACCTGGTTGGTGACCCTGAGTCTTGCTCCAGGGGTCCAGGTTAGTGCCTCCACTCAGCTGACTGCAAGGACACCTCTGGGAGAGGGAAGGCAAGTGACATCTTTCTTGTCTAATTGAACAGGACAGTTGATTGATCACAAGGGTTTGTTAGAGAGGCTGCAGCAGTGAAAGCGCACATCTTTGTCACTCAGGGGTACTTGGTGCTTAATTGTGCTGCTTAAAGGGACAAGCCATTAATCCTTAGGGTGTCTGTCCCTTGCACAGACATTCCTGAATCGGGCTTCGCTAGTTTTCAAAGCAAAATGGCAGAGCCATCTTCAATCAGTGCAAAATCCCAGGATAATACTGGGGATCTTTGCAGGCCAAACCTTGGTTTGTGACTCTTCTTTCCCAGGCTGTCTCTAACAAAACCTGGTGATTTCAATTTCTTTAGAAAGTTACAGTTCCCACTGTACCAGCCGTCAGCCATAGCCTTCTGAGTTAAAGCAAAGGATGTGGAAAGTGTGATTAATTCTGGATTTTCTCAGAGAGTGGGAATATTTTAGAAAGGCCACTGAATCTTATAAGTCATATATACAACGGCAAGGAACACATTATTTTATACGTCAGGCACATCTCAAAATACTCAGCAAACATTCTTCTTCCAGTTATGAAAAATAACCCCCCCAAGCCCAAGTCTCAGTGCATGTATATGTACTTTAAGTCTCTGGAATAATCTCACATCTTATGAGTCACATACAGTCATCCCTTATGAGTCAACCCTATTGTTTCTAAGCATCATTCTTATGCTTTTTCATTAGGCTATAAAAAGAGAAGAAAGATAACACTACTTCTGCTGCCCCTCTAGCTGTCATAATCGAGCCCTCTTTGACAAAAAAGAAAGGCAGGATTTGGTTTTGGTCATTACGAATTAAATCTGTTCCCAAAATGGGTATAGTGGGGTCTCAATCAGGCTAAAGGTGAGCTTGAAAAAGTTATTTTCTTTAATAGGAGTTTAATACAATACATCTCTCACACCTCAGTTGCCAGGTATGTACCCTGGTCCTTTCAGATGCAGGGATGAGGTGCTAGGACTCATGTCTTGTGCTGAGCAGTCCAGAGAAAGAATCATCTGCTTCGTGATGGGCACCATGAGTGTCTAACGGAGATATGGTCCTGCCAGCCACGTAGCTCCAGATAAGTGGGAGACTAAAAGCAAGGCTGCTGGAGAGTACAGGATGACCAGGAAATTACTTGGAAGCAGCAAAATGACCAAGTGCAACACAGAGACATGAACATGCACAAAGGCTTCAGCACGTTGATGATAAGGACTCCGCTCCAAGGCCATGGGAGAAGGGCAATCCTGCTCTGAATGCCAGGCTGTCCCCCAAGACCTGCCATTGTCCATCCACAGGGCCTCTCATTAGCAGGCTGCCCTCACCCTAATTCAGGCTACCTACAATAATATACAGGCTACAAATCCAGTATGACTGTGCAGCAAACCAGCTCAGATTTCTTCCAAGAAGGAAATCTTGCCTCCTTTTTCCTCTGTGCTCACCCAGCAGAGCACTCAGACCATCTCTTCAGCCCGTTGTCACTTCTGCAAGGGCAGGCAGGGTAGCTGGGCCACGTCTTTAAGCAAATGTGGTCAGGGAGGTACTGTGAACCCTCTCTACACCCAGAAGTCCTGGTAAGAATACCACAAAAAAATTGTCTCGGAGCCAGAAAAGCTCTCCAGCACAGATCTAAAGTGGTCACCTGCACAGACTATGAGGTATACTTGTATTTTATTTTATTTTCATTTGAATTACGGGAGCCCCACCGCACTCTGATTGATTTCCTGCATGTGACTAATGAGATAGCTCCAAACAAGTGCTGCTCAGAGTCATGTATCTTTCCCTCTTTATAAGTTAGCTACCTGTCAGATTATGTGACAGCTCCATTAGTCTGGGATTCTGTTGGACAAAACAAGAGCAAATGGCTTGAACAGCAGAAACCTCCAGTGGCCTGCATGCAGTGAGGGTGATCTAACCATCTTTTGTTGAGCTCTACTTCAAAGCTGTAAACCACATACATCTCGATTTTTTTTTTATATAGGTGGAATAACTGCTGCCATTTATGTCCCTTATATCAAAATACCACACAGCCTTTCCAGAAACCATTTCTGCAGTTTACACTCAAAATAATCCTGTGTGACCTTTGCAGACAGACCTTACTAAGAATCTCTACTCATTCATGCACTTAGTTATTAGGGCTTTAAATGAAGCTGATAATAATTTACATACTGAGAAGGTCTGTTACATCATCTCAACATACTAAAACGACACTTACAGTTTCCCCTAGAAAGTGAGATGTAATGTAGGCCAAGCCATTTAGGAGATGATTGTGCTGGAGCCAATAGCAGGAATAATGACATTAGCAAAGAAAATTCATGTAGGCAAAGGAGAACAAGGTTTGGCCTTTCTAGTGGCTCAAATTTTGGTTTTATTATATACTATGACATTATAAGTTTAATAGCAGATATTCCCTTCTCTCCTCCTAATAGCACATAGTACAGACTTTTTTTTTTTTTTCCAAGTGTCCTGCCTTTTTGTGGACTAAAATCTCACTCTCCTCTCCCTAGCCCTGAAGAGTTATTAGACTGCAAAATCATTTTTATGAATAGGTGTGACTTTGAATGCCTACACCGCAGACTTGACCTCAGGGTAAAATGGAAATGCAGTGTGATCTGCTGGGAAGTATGCAAATATGTGAGTTGGCGAGGAGGTATCTGAAATACAGAGGTGACTAAAGCATTTTTTTTTGGTCATTTTGTTCTTACCAGGTCATTTTAAAAATGTGGTCTCCTGGCTTTACATTCATAGCCTGCTGGCCAGATTTATACACACGCCACACTACAGGTCCTGCATCCTTTTGAGAGGTCCTGGCTTTGGAGAAGTCCCTCAGTACAAGCACTGCAGCTGTTTATTACCTGGACAATTTATGCGTGCAGCCCTCAGGGAGTGCCTTATGAACCTATGTTAATACAACATCTGCAATTTGCAACCTTTTTATTTCCAGGTTGAGATTTCTGTGAGACGCATCATTTGCGTATTACAGATTAGCATGTCACTGTTCCCAGTTGTTGCCTAATTCTCCCTGGGTTTCCCACTACGCCCTCTCCAGCAGAGTCCCTCTTGAGCTTCATAGCTGCTGGCCTGGGACCAGCTACCACCACCACGGTTCTGCTGACTAAGTGCACAGGGATCACGGTATTGACAATCAGGACTTGGCTCCTGGAGGAGTAACAGATGCACTGAGCTCCCAGTAGCCTGGGAAGCAGCAACATATGCTGCAGTCATTAGCCACTGTTGAGCAACAAGGGAGTCTGACACGTCTTATTTGCTTTACCTTCCGCAGGAAGAGCAATTGTGGCTCTTCGCAGGACACAGCATAATGCGCACAACCAAAAAAAAAAAGCAAGAACAAATGGTATCATCAAACTGCAAAACCCCCAATGCTGCTCCTGCTCAGCCCCACAGTCTAGTTGTTCTCAACAGAAAGCAAAATGCAAAAGCCAGTAGGGAATCATCTTGAAAACACTGTAAAAAACACACATAATAAAGAGCAATGGGCACTCGAGCTCAAACAGGGTTGTCACCTCCTGATGTGAGGCCAGTTGCTCTTTGTGTCCAACATTAGCTGGAAGGCCCCACCTTCAGCCAAGCTCCTACTAGGGCTGCTGCAACCTGTGCCGTGCCTGAGCAGCCTGAAACCCTCAGGTTGGGGGCGGCGTTTCTCTGAAAGGTCACATTCTGCAAAAGACTGTGAAAACGGCATCTCACATAGTGCTCCTGACATAAATGTTCCCTTGCAGAAAACAGAGATGATTACGCCCTTGTAAATGACAAACCTCATTAGGAGAAACAACTTTTGTGCCTTTAACCTCGCCTCTCCATACCCATACTCTCCTTAACCTCAACGCTCTGGCAGCGACTAGAATATTTAGAGAAAACACAGCTGAAAAGGGACTGCCTTTCTTTCCTTTTGGCTTTTCTGACAATTAGCAGAGCTGAAAGCCAGAGTACTTTAAACAGTATAAATGAACTTGGGGATTAGTTGGTTGTTTCCTCCTGAATGAGCATGAAAACATATTAGATGGCTGAACTTTTATGTTGCACTATGACACTGTCATATTTCTTCATAGCTTTATTTTGTATTTTTCCTACCCTCCGTTGACTTTAACCCTCTTAAAAGCACAAAGGAGGAGAGAGAGAAGGAAAAAAAAAAAAAGATTTTGTGCAATTTTTATGACATATTTAATGAGTGAATATTTCTTTTTTTTTTCTTGTTCCTTTCCAGATATTTAATGGTAAGCAGACTGCTCCAAAAGTATAATGTTATTTTCAGAATAAAACATACAATGTTTTTTCCACTATGTTCCGATGTCTACCCATAAGGTGCTCAGAACTGACACCTCAGATGCTATCTTCAAAACTGAGCTCTGGGAATAGTTGCAATCACACTGTATGTGCAAAAATGTGAAAAAAAATGGAAATGGCAAAATAAAATGAAGCCATCAGTGAGCTTTAGATGAGCCCAGTTGTGCTTAAAAATAAAGGCTTAGGTGAAATTTCCATCTTGTATGGACACATGGCTCATGGTGTACCATCTTAATTAGCGTCTGTTCAGAATGAGAGGGTGGTTTACGTGGTCAAGAAGACTTAAATCTATTCCTGGTCTCTCAGAGGTGTTTCCCCATAGGACTTCAAACTAATGAGTTTCTTTCATTATGCCACAGCTCCCAGCCAGCATGATCTGAATACAACACATCCTCTCTCTGCTCCTCATCTGCCACATCTATTTGTGATACAATTCTTCAAGGTAGGAAAACCACAGCATCCCCATGTGTGCTTTTACCATATCAAGTAGAACTGGAATTAACAGTCACAATGGGAGGCTTTGAATCCCTGCTAGAAACAATACTGAGGGCTCTCCAGCCCCCTTGTTTTGCATTTCTACACTAGTTAATTCCTTATGATGCTCTCAACGTGAACACAATACCCAGACCATGTCTCGTCCCAGCTTGCATTGGACACTGCTCCCTGCCAAGCACTTGGTTTGTGACATTTGGACTCCGACAACAAAGCAAGTTACACATCTCTGTGTGTTTGTGTACACACACACACACCCCCATACGTTTTTATCAGTGTTCAACAGAGGATCATTTGGCTTTGCACTCTTTATCGACAAACAATTAACACCTAAGTTCATTTTGTAGACAAAAGGATTTTGTATTCATTTTGTTGACAAATTGACTTGAAACCATGGAGGAAGCCCTGTTTGACAGTCCTGGCACATACTTGATTCTGTGAACAAAATGCATTCAGCTAACTGTCCAATCAGTTATGGAGACAAAATGAATTTCATCATAATTCTGTCAACAAAATACTAACTTGCTTAAATTATTCTCTCAACAAAATAAATTAACTTAAAATCCTTTTGTGCACAAAATAGATTTAAGTGTTTAGTGAAGTCTTGTAAATACTATAGTCTGTTAGCTTAGCACGTGCAATTCAAATATATAGCTTAGCTGAGTCAGCGTTTCTTGTCTTATCAAGCAGGATTGGTCTGGATTCTTTCAGCTTTTCCCTTCTCTGTAAGGTCAGCTTGATAAGAATCATGGAATTGCTGAGGTTGGAAGGGACCTTTCAGATCATCTAGTCCAACCATCAAGCTAACACTGACAAAAACCATCACTAAACCATATCTCTAAGTACTATGTCTACCCGTCTTTTGAACGCCTTCAGGGATGGTGACTCAACTACTTCCCTGGGCAGCCTGTTCCAATGCTTAATAACCCTTTCAGTGTAAAACTCTTTCCTAATATCGAGTCTAAACCTCTCCTGGCGCAACTTGAGGCTGTTTCAGAAGACCAGTCAGCTGGTGTGCAACATATAAGTCGACCAGAACCATGAAAGAGACACTTTTCCCTATTTTCATTTATTCACTAGCAACTGGCAGGAAGAATTTGATATAAGTGTAGCAAGCCTAAACAAAACAGTCTGTTCCTCAGAAGAAGAGAGGATTCATCCTTAGATCTGAAGTTTGACGTGGACTTTCCATGACAAACCTTCAGATAAAATAGCAATTTAATGAGGGACTACAGCTGAGATATCTTAGTAGATTTCATATTGAGAGCATGAAAATGCGATTACCATGCTTTTAGATATTCGGTGTCTAAAGTCCATTATACCTATTAAATTTCCTTCTTGATTTTCTGCGTTGCTCCAAATTCAAGTTTAAATTCACATATTCACATCTTGCTCAGAAATGCCAGAACCTAATGCTGAAAGAACTGAAAGCAGTAAGAGCACAGGTATTGCTACAGGGAGCAAAGCGCTCCGAATTCTACTCGAGCCAGAGTAAGTGCAAAAGGAACCACAGCAGAATCAATGCCTGCCCTTGAGTTCACGGTAACATTAGTGAGGGTGTTTCTGGTGCGCTTTCACGGCGCCAGCCAGTGCAAGGGAATTCATGTGGTCCCTCTCCTGTCTCATCTCCTCCCATCACACACACATGTCCCACTCCAGCCTGCAGAAATATCAGGGACAACACACGCTGCAGCTCAAGTTAAAATTTTCACGCTTGTTTGGACTCACCTCCAGAGAGTGAAACTCCCTAAAATAAGAGAAGGCTGGTAAGCAGGTTTTTATGAGTTTCTTCTCCGTGCTTTACCAAGCACTGCCTGCCCTGTTCTTCTGCTGCATTTTAATAATAAAGGAACATAGAGATAGTCATGCCTGTCTCTTTTGTGATGTTAGTCAAGGAATTTGGCAGGCTGGTGGAAAAATGAAACTCTTCAATCTGCTTTTGCAATATTCTTCCACTAATATAAACAGAGGGGTTTGTCCTCTTTTAGGGGGTTATTATGGTTACAATGGAGTTAATTTCCAGGTGTGTGGAAAGTGTACAGTAACACAAGAAAAATACCATATTAATATTTAATATAACACTTTTTATGAGCATGAAAAGAATAAAACCTATTCAAATGCAAATGCAGCCGGCAAGGATGGATAAAGTTTTATGTTTTTCCAGTAACGTCTTCATTTTTGCTAAAGACCGATTTAGTCTTGAGCAAGCTAAGAGCGCCTGTGTGCGTGCAGTTCCAGACACAGAAAAGTCTGCCTCTGGCCAAAGTCCTACTCAGTATTTGAGACACTCTTGCAATACCATCTTGTTACAGCACTCATTGAAATACAGTGGGTTTATTAATCCCTTCAGAGCCACATGTTGTAGCCCCAAAGGGATGAAGCCTGCTGCAGTGTCTACCCTGCCTTATGAGGCTTCAACAGAGCAGCCAAAACTGTGGGATTGTCCCCTACAGCTTTTATGGGCCACAATTTTTTTTCTGTGACACATTCTGAATATATCAAGTATAACAAATGGCCTAGCCTGGGATTTTCAATGAAATATCTATGTGCTAGATACCTAGCTCCTCCCAGGTTTCAGTAGATCGGGGTCTCTAACCACCGCAAAGCTCTTTTGACGTCTCCAGCCTAAAAGGATGCATTTTGCTAACCACATTTCAAGCACCGCATAGTAGCAACCAGCTGCGGAAGCTTGTAAATGGCACACAAATATTTGCAAATAACTCCAGAAAATAAATATAAGCATCAGCCTAGCTAGAAGATTCCCTGGCAAACGGTAGCAGAGGTTTGGGGAAAGCGTGGCAGGGAAATTAGGTATGCTGTAACTGGTGTCACTTCTAGCTATCACGGAATTACTCTTGATCGACCCCATCTTATAGAGTACAGCATTGGCCAAGGCCATGCCATTGAACCAGCTTAAACAATTTTCAATCCGTTCAGATAGATTTCTTCTTTCATAATGGCTCTGCCATTGTGCATGTCACTAACTTGTCTTCCAAATGGGTCCAGATGGAGTAATGCATTAGAGTGGAAAAAATATCCCTGCAGTGAAGGCTAGGCATCATGATAGCCGAGTTCAGCACCTGAATGCAGCACACACATTTGGAGTTACTTTGAACAAGTTGCATCACCAGGTTCATTTCACTTCATGCCATGCTTCAGTCTCTCTCCAACACTGCTCCCTCAGGGGTTTAACAACAGGTTTTTTCCTTCTACTCTAGCCTGGATTATGTTAGACCCTTGGCTCCTTCGCTTCTACTCAAATATAAGTAAAACCCAGACCATGGACTAGAGAACAACTCTAAGGCATGTAACGCTGCTGTCCTGGGGGTTCACCATTTTGGCACCTCTCACCAGGACAATCTGCAGGTGATCCAGCACTTCTCTGCCTCTGCACCAGTCCCGGCTGAACCACACGATTGCAGCGAAGCAGTCAAGGACCTTGGCTTGCCTTAGCTTGTGCTCAGACCTGGACAACGCTCCATACCCAAACCTTAAGTAAATAGTTACCCGAGTCAAAAACACGTCTGCAAGGGAGAGACACGATAGCTCAGACAAGGAGAGTGAGGAAACATTGGGAAAGCAAGTAAACAGGGATGTAGAAAGCTGGAAGGCATATGGGTTTTGCTTTTTTGTTCTTTAACTCGGGTATCTCAAACTCTCCAACACCTTAACTTGGGAATTCCCCTTTGTGAAGGAGAACTTCAGAGGACATAAATAAATGGAAATTTATATGGAAATAAACATCCAAATATGCACGAGGAAGGGAGGGGAGGGAAAGGAGTGATTCATTATTATGGCTTACATATCATTATGCATTCATAAATTCCAAGGTAATATATTTTTCTTCATTGCTTGGATAATAAATCATCATTCGATTACAAAAGGGGAGTACCTGGATGGAACAGCAGCTTTTCTGAAAAATACTCCTGGCAGATGAATGACAGGAAAATTTATGGAGAATTCAGTTGCCTGACTGTCCTGCCTCCAGGAGAGAAGACTGTGCCAATATCTAAACCTTTCCTGACAATTCCCACAGCAGACACTGTCCTTGATGGAGTGAGGTTTTTAGACCTCCCTTGGCTTGATTTTCATTATCCCTGCTTTGGCAGCCTGCAGAATGTCTAATAGCAGTGCAAAAGGGTTAGAAAAGAGCCATCCAAGCTGCTACTGAGCCTGTGGTAGCAGGCCTGTCTCTAGGATCTATGAAAAATATACTGCTGTGTTCCCCACTTCGCCGGAGTTGTCCAATCAATCAAAGAGATCCTTCAAGGGTCACTGGTATTCATAAGAGCAAAGAGTTTTCAAGAACAAAAAATGACCATCCTCTCTACTGACTGCTTTCTGTTTTCTAGTTAATCTTCATTTCAACCCCTAGCCTTTTTTCAGACCAACTCTTAATTTCTTTTCCCCTCTATAAACAAAGCCTTTTTGCTTTTTTTTTTTTTTCAGTTTGTGCCTTTGAGTCATTCTTCGTTTTTCTCCCATTAGACTCACAGCAAGGGGTAAGTCTGAAAATCTGGTCATCCAGGCAAAATGTCTCGAGGAGGGGGTGAGCAGCTGAAGCAAAAGGTATGGCAGAAGGCTGCCATGTGCAAAGCCAATCCTTGCTGCAATAAGGCCAGAGAACTGGGGGTGGAGCCCCAGCTTTTCTTTTCACACTCAATTCTGAAAGGAAATTGCCACCTCTTTTTTAAAAGCAGCCAAAGGGAACCAACATCCCACCAGGTCTTGGGTCCCACTTTGGCAAAGGGCAATTCACCCCTTGCAGAGCTCAGTGCTTCTAGTGGAAGACCATCACTGAGCATTTCTTCAACAGTAGCAAGCCTTAGAAACATGTAGGTTTTAATCTGGGAACTGCCT
This sequence comes from Limnodromus scolopaceus, assembly GCA_028565335.1. NCBI lineage: Eukaryota > Metazoa > Chordata > Aves > Charadriiformes > Scolopacidae > Limnodromus > Limnodromus scolopaceus. The sequence goes on from JAOXNO010000078.1 coordinate 42,710,831, forward strand.
GTTCTAAATTGGAGGACTTGCGTACCTGCACTGGGCTTGGTATTTTTGCACTGCTCAGCCGCCAAAAAAGCCACATACACAGAGTCTGACTCAGAAGAGGTCTTTTTCTCTAGAAGGGCCAGCTAAGATTGTCAGGGGAAGGGGCTGAACATGTGGGCCAGGATCTGTCATCTAAGATTAGACACTTAACTCTGAACTAGACATGGAAAGCCTCCCTTCACAGGTGGCAGAGAGAAGCAGCGTATCCCACCTCCTCCTAATGCAGACATCTGAAACAGATCAGATGAATCATGCTCTAGAAATGCCTATTTCTTAGCAGTGATTATAAAGTAAGTCTGGATGAGTAGCTCATCTGCTGCTATCTGAAGTAGAAGGAATTGGATGTATTATTCGGAAAGCAGAAAGAGAAGGCTTTTTTTCCTGCTGGTTTCCAGTTTCAGATGGCACCACAGAAAGAAAAAAGCCAGTGCGGTGTCCTGAATTTCTGTATGGGAGGCGTTTTATCTCCTACTCTCAGTGCCCAGATTTCAAGGGCTGCACAAGATAGAATGCTGTAAAAAAAATCAAACTCAAGCTTCCTTCCAAATTGCATTCCTATTGGGCACTAGCCAGCACTATCCATCCAAAACATTAAAGACCCCTAAATGTGAATCCCTACACAAAGGAATTTGAGATGTTTTCCAGGGGAATCTTCCAAGAATACCAGTAGCTGTAAAATACAGTTTGTCATTTGTTAAAATGGAAGACATATGGGCAATAAACGCAATAGAGTAACTCCATCAATAACATGAGCACAGAGCTCCGATGGGTCACATTAGTCTTGGAAAAATCTCAGTCTTCCAGTCATGCTGCCATACAGAGACATGCTCTCCAGGGCCCATTTTACTCACCAACTCTTGCCCCAAAAGTTTAACAGCCATAATTACACTGGGACATGAGAGAATGATACAGATTTATGCTAGCTGAAAATCTCTTATCGAGCCCTCTTCACTGAGGTGTCTTTGGTTTCTTGAATTCCCTGGACTGTTTGCACCAGCGAGACCAGCAAAGCTGGGAAGACAAATAGATTCTTAGCCTTTACCACTCTGTACTGTGTACAGACCTTAAAATCTGCATTCCCCAGGTGCCAAACAGCATTTTACATCCACTTTGGCCTTCCTGCAATTCCATGTAGCTCAAGGTTATATATTTCCCCTGCCCTCATCCCCAGATGAAATCTCTCCTGTGGAATAAACAAACCTTTTACACATCTCTCCATTACCCCATCATTTGGCAGGATTAGGATGCGAGTGTGTTTCACACCTGATGCAGAAAAGTATCTGCTTTGAGTTTGCACCCAGCCATGATTTGTCAGTGGATTGAAATCTCATCTCTGAAGCCCTGGGGCCTTCACAGTAATGTAACAGATTTTATTAGCAGTTTCAGAAAGGTAATCTAACACTAGATTAGCATTAAATGGTCCAGCAAAGTAGACACATAAAGGCATCTGTAAACATCCTCCAGTGCCCTTGGTAGCAAGAATATCTGTTTTTTAGGCAAAGAGACAGTATTTTATTTAGATGATTTGAGGCACGAATTTGCTTTGTATACAAACTACTGAGTGATTAATGTCTTGGTGAGCTCTCTTCCTCATCAAAGCTAAAATGACTTGAAATATCATATGACTTGCTAATAGATGACTAGATAAAGCTAAATTGTAAAATGATCATTGCGCTTTGGTCTCTTGCTGAACACATGGATTTCCTAATATGAGAAATGTGATCAGGAAATAATCTGCTACTAAGAAGGCAATCCGAATCCCCTTCGGGGAACAGGCTGCAAGAGTACAGCAGTGAGGATGGTATATTAGCATTTCAAGAAGAGCCTGAAATCAGTACAGAGGATGCCACTGAGGAATAGCTAAAATTGCTTTATCTTTATCTGCTAATATTTCTGGGAAAATTGCAATATTGGGAAATTGCAGAAAGACCAAACACCTCACTTATATTGAATTGGATCTGCAACTGTGCTGGAGCTATTCAGAGCCTACAGGATGTGATATTCTCCAATTAAAAGTAGGAACTTCAGTCCAGGACAGGGTTCCTTTGTCAATGCTACTGATAAGTTTTGGCGTAAAGAGAGATACTAAGGTCAGTATTTTTAGCAGACAGAATGTTTGAGTGACCCACTAGAGACTCCTTACTGTGGCATAATTTACTAAAGATGGGGCTTCCATCACTTGCCTATCATCTCTTTGAGGGATTCAATAGTCTCAGAAACTTTGTCCAAAAAGTGGGGGGTTGTTGTTTGTTTGTTTATTTTTTGTTGGTTTGTTGTTTTTTTTTTAAAAGTGCAATGTAGACCCTTCACGTGATATATCAAAATTTTCCTCTGTGAAAACAGACCAAACAATTACAAAGATCTGCATTTGTTTTTCGTAACAATGAGGAGTTATACAGACTTTATATATAGGATAAAATACCACATAATAAAGAATTTTAGGATAGCAAACAAAAGAGCTTAAACATTCTAATGAGCTTGAATGATTTATAGCTTCTTGGGCTCTTGAGACCTATTTGAAACTCCGATGACTTTCTGCTGTAGGCACAGTTAATAAAACTTGAATTTCTAATCTTGGGTTTTCCCAAAATGAAAGTTTTAACTAATCAAAATATCCAGTTGATATACCAAAGCACTGCTATTGAGCGCTCCAAATACCTGCACAATAACAGACAGGCTAAAGTTACACAGAACAATCTGAAAAATGCATCAAAAGCATGTACCAAACTGTTCTCATTTCACTTCTAAGCGAAAGATATGTTCTAGTCACCTGGCATATGAATAAGTCTCTTGGCTATCATACAAGAAAGGAAATGATCAAATACACCATACTCTCTTTTAAGCAGAAACAAACATTAGGGAAGAATTACTTTTGGAGGAAAAAAGAAAGCTTGCCAATACTTTTTCAAGTTATTTGCTGTGTTTTATATCGTGGTGATGCAAATTGCTGAGTGAACTATGGCCATACACATATGGTGAGATACGGTCCCCGAAACAGGCTCACAGCTGAACAGACAAGACAGAGGACGACCTCATGTGGAGGTCTGACCTAGTCTCAGGACCCACCAGGGAACACTTGGGCATTGGTAGAGCAACCACCTAGTGCTTCCATGAGCTTCCAACACCCCATGCTCGGCTCTCGGTATTGTCCTTCAAGCACACTGTCCATGGACACTAGGAAAGCATCCAGGACTGCACTGCATCCCATTTAAACAATTATTTTCTAACTTATAATGGACCTGGGGCCTTGCCAAGCTTTCCTATACAAAATCACTGCTTAAAAATCTCCCAACATCCACCTTATTGCATATGCAATAGTTCTGCCTCTCTTTCATATGGTACATACCTCTTTTTACACAAACAATGATTTATTATTTTAGCAATAGAAAGCTGCAATAATAGGCCAATGAAAATAGCTAAAATTGTAGCCACTTTGCTTAGCAATTATACGTGTGACAGTTTCATTTATCTGCTAGTCCAGCAGCTTAATTTATATCCCCGCTTAATGGTTAATTGTGGAAGTGCACTTTACTACAACAACAGCAGGGGAGAGCAAGGGCTGGACCAAGTATCTTGAAAGAAAAAGCCCCTTTTAATAAATACCTCTGCAATTAATTATGCAACCAAAACAGCCATCAGCAAGCAAGAATAATGAGGAGAGGGAACACATCACAGTATTTACATGTGGAAATAAACCATCAGTCTGGTAAGATGTAGATGATGCAGAAGACATACAGAGCATACCATCATCCAACTCCTCCTTTGACTCCAACAGGAGGTATGAGGATGCAGCCCTCATTATGTCATCCCAGTATCTACATTTAAATGTTTTAAAGCTGGCTGAAAAGTCCAGCGGGAGAGTTCATAGTTGTTCTTTTTGTTTGTACTTTGTTTTTTGCTCCTTGCTGTTCAACTGGGTTTTAAGGTTTTTTCTCTTTAGTTGCAAGGGTAGAAAAATTGCTTAAAACAAAGCAAAACTAAAAAACCCAAACCCCCAAGCAAACGAACAAACAAATAAAAACCCACAGAGAGAAACCAAGCCAATATTCACTGGAATTTAGGTGAAGGAGATTCAAAACAACAATTACTATGAGGAGGCTGATGAAAATTAATCGGAAGAAATGGCAGCACTGTTTCTGCATCAGGAGAACAGAATTTTTCAATGTCTGTACTAAAATGATGATTTACAACTCTGCAGTGGAGAGAATTTACACACTGACCAAAACTTTTGTAAGGTTTAGATCTGGTCAGGGATTTCCTGATCACATTTTGCTTTTGTCAGAAAATGTTGACTCATTGAAATTGCATCTGTTATTTACCACTAAAAGTTTGAACAGTATTTATTGTTGTCTGGACTCCTCTGGTCCTGAATGAAATGTCTGGTCAAACCCAGAGAGATGCAGCACAGAAGCAGCAGCTAAAGGTCTTGCCTGCTGTGTACGAGCCCGAGACACTGAGCCTGGGCTCATCAGACAGGTAGAAAAGTTGAATTTCATTATGTAACATTCAGGCAAAGGACTCTGATCGCATGACCCCTCTGGCGTCTTGCTCAGGGTCTAAGTGAAAAAGCACAAGGTCCTGCTTGCTCTCTGCATGCAGAGCTAGAGGTTTTCCAAAATCTTAGTATGTCACAAAGAATGGAAAAACAGCCCCTCGTGCGGAGGCCTTGCACAGGTATGGCCCAAAAGCCACCAAAGGCAATGGCCCAATTACTTTTCCAGTAACTTCAGCAAGTCAAAGATGGAGATCTCAATTTCCTTTTTTTTTTTTTTTTTCAATTAACAGCCACGGTTCCAATTTCAGGTATGCATCCAGCACCAAGCATTACCTTCCTGCATTGTTTTTTTTGACTGTAGATACCTCATGTGCTGTGGCTCATAAAACACAAGGCAGCACTAAGACGTGCTTCAAGCAAGGCAAGGGCAGTAGCCAGAACATTTGCAGCACACAGGTGACATCTTTTGGAGCATGGATGATGAACCACAAGTTTAAAACAAGCGTTGAAAGTGTATTTCACTGTTCCTTGCATCCTGACACAACAACAAACATTGTGTGTTTCTGCACGCATGTGGATGGCTATGGCTCCCCTTCTTCAACTAGGATACATATATATGGTGTCACATGAAGTTTCACACAAAGATATCAGGTTCATTCTCGTCACGCTAGAAATTCATGCAAAACTGATGAGACCCGTTTCTCATTACACACAAAGTTCAATAAGGAGAAGTAAAGTCTTGGGTAGCTGGGGTGAAATAACCCCATTCATCACCGCTACTGGCTACGTAATTGCCCTGCTGAACAGTGGCTAGGGTTGTGGCAGATGCAAAGTTGCAGGTGAGCCAGTGGTTGGCTCCCATCATAAGCAAGGCAAAACGTCTACTGGGATGTTCAAGAAGATCCTGGCTAGGAGATTGAGGGGAAACAATAATCATGCTCTACATGGTGTCTCTGCTGGCAAGGTTGCAACTGTGCTGCTGTGCCCAGTTTTGGACCCCCAGAAACTGTAGAGAATCCAGGGAAAGACAATCAGGGATAAGGGGTCAGGGTACAACACCTACAAGATGAGCTTGAGGGAACTGAGCTGGTTTAGCCTGCCAAAGAGAAGCCTAGAGGTACTTGAAAGGATTTATGGTGATAGCAGAGCCAAAGTCATGATTGTAGAGGCAGAGAGTGGAAGGTGGGATGGTGGCCACAAGATGTAGCTTCAAAGGTAAGGACTAGACACCATTCTAAAAATACAATCTAAAAAAATTGTTTCATGAACAGAGCAGTGCAACCCTGAAATAGAATTGTTAGAGTTGGAAGGGACCTTAAAGATCATCTACTTGCAACCCCCCCTGCCATTGGCAGGGACACCTTCCACTAGACCAGGTTGCTCAAAGCCCCATCCAGCCTGGCCTTGAACACTTCCAGGGATCCACAGCTTCCCTGGGCAACCTGTTCCAGTGTCTCATAACCCTCACAGTAAAGAATTTCTTCCTAAAATCTAATCTAAATCTACCATGTTTCAGTTTAAAACTGTTACCCCTCATCCTATTGCTGCACTCCCTGATAAAAAGTCCCTCCCCATCTCTCCTGTAGCCCCCCTTTAGGTACTGGAAGGCCGCTATAAGGTCTCCCTGGAGCCTGAACAACACCAACTCTCTCAGCCTGTCCTCACAGGAGAGGTACTCCAGGCCTCTCATCATCTTTGTGGCCCTCTGCTGGACCCATTCCAACAGGCCCACGTCCTTTCTGTGTTGAGGACTCCAGAGCTGGACACAGTACTCCAGGTGGGGTCTCACCAGCGCAAAGTAGAGGAGCAGAACCACCTCCCTTGACCTGCTGGCCACACTTCTCTTGATGCAGCCCAGGATACAGTTGGCTTTCTGAGCTGCCAGTGCGCATTGCCAGCTCATGTCAAGCTTCTCATTCATGAACACTCCCAAGTCCTTTTCCTCAGGGCTGCTCTCCAGCCATTCTCCGCCCAACCTGTATTTGAGCATGGGATTGCCAGGGTCCCAGGTGACCTTGCACTTGGCTTGGCTGAACTTCATAAGGTTTGCACGGGCCCACTTCTCAAGCCTGTCCAGATCCCTCCGGATGGCATCCCTTCCCTCCAGTGTGTTGAGCACACCACACAGCTTGGTGTCATCAGCAAACTTGCTCTGGGTGCAGTCAATCCCACTGTCCATGTCCCTGACAAAAATGTTAAACTGCACTGGTCCCAGTACTGACCCCTGAGGAACACCACTCATCACTGGCCGCCACTTGGACATCGAGCCGTTGACCACAACCCTTTGAGTGCGGCCATCCAGCCAGCTCCTTATCCACTGAGTGATCCGTCCACCAAATCCATGACTTTCCAATTTTGAGACCAGGATGTCATGTGGGACTGTGTCAAATGCTTTGCATAAATTCAGGTAGATATATGATGTCTGTTGCTCTCCCCTTATCTACCAGTGCTGTGGCAATATCATAAAAGGCCACCAAATTTGTCAGGCATGACTTGCCCTTGGTGAAGCCATGTTGGCTGTCACCAATCACCTCCTTATTTTCTATGTGCCTTAGCAGAGATTCCAGGAGGATCTGCTCCATGATCTTGCCAGGCACAGAGGTGAGACTGACCAGCCCGTAGTTCCCCAGGTCTTCCTTTTTTTTTTCTTTTTGAAAATGGGGGTTACGTTTCCCCTTTTCCAGTCAGCTGGAAATAGGTATCTGGAGAGGTGATGGAAAGTGCATCATTGGAGATTTCCAGGAGTTGGCTGGAGAAAACCAGGGCTGGCTTGGTCTAGTGTTGGTGACTGTCCTTCTCCAAGCAGGAAGCTGGACTAAAGAACTCCCCTAGCCAACGCTCCTGTCATTCTGTGGCCTCTTGTTTTTTTCATGAGATGTCAAGAGTCAAACATTGTGCAGATAAATTGTACACTGAAACTAAATCATCTGAGAGCATAAGAAACACCTTTAAGTTATTTCATGAATATGAAATTCCCTGATGCAATCTAGACAGCTGATCAGTTCGGAGGCTAATCAGACTTTACATATTACTGAGAGACAATTTTAAAAAGAGAGACAGAAATAGGGTCTTGAAGGGTGGCCTGGCATGACCAAACAGCAGTAGCAACAACTCTAGTGGAAAGCCCAACAGCCATCTCTGAAGATAAGTATTTGGCCATGACACTGGAGATGGGATAGTGCAGACACCCATCTGGAGCTTGTAGCACAAAATCAGAGCCACCTCTTCTTGAGAACAGGAACAACAGAAGCACAACATTTTTTATTTCATGACCCAAAACACATGGTCTTCCAGTGTTATCCGTGCTATTCTGACTCTGTACTGTCTAAGGATAACTGTTGCTAGACAGTATACATTCTTTTCTGAATGAATCACAATCTCTTGAGATATACTGTAATTACTGTAACTGTACCAAAAGATACAGTTTTCTATGTTACAAGAAGAACATTCAAGTTGAGATAAACATTTACAGAAAAGATTTAAATCAGAGGGCCCAAATCCTCTCTCACGGCTGAGTTTGACAGACATCATGTGAGAGAAAATCATTGAGAACAGAATTATCAGAGGAATTTTGTAAATCAACAGGAAATTAATTCCATCTGAAATCATTCTAATTAGTTAGCTGTTTTAATGGTAAAACATTAAACATTTTTGGGGAGAGCTGAGTATTTAAAAACAAAAAATGATAATTTATTTAGTCTATATAGACTTGCTCAGCTGTAAATCACTGATGCATCAGATAATACTTCCTTGAAAAATCACACCGAGTAGAAAATATCATTTTTTTGTGTTATCAGGAGCAGCGGAGGCAGCTGGCTCGCTTTTTCTAATCCTTACTAACATAACTGCATAATCACCTCACTGAGCACTGAACCTCAGCTCTGAGGGCTCTGTCTTCTGTTGTTAGTTTCTAAAAGCACAGGGAAGATCCTCCCCGAGTGGGATTTGCATCACTAATTATTACAGAATAATTAGGAACAACAGATGCCAACTTTCGAACTCACTGAGCCTGGTAAAATTCCCAGGGGCTCAGAGTTTTGGAAATGCTGAAATTTTACTTCTGATTTGTGTGGGAGCCGGATTGCTGTCACTAAGAACCATGTGATCATATCAGGATTACAGTGACCCACCACTGTAACTACAGTTACACTGACCCATCTAAATACTCAGAGTTAATGCATCTCTCCTAGTGATTTTTTAGACAGACTCTATAATTTAATATTTTAATGGAGACTACCCATGAGTCAATAATAGAGCTTTCACAGCATTATAAATGACATAGTATTCTTCTAAAACACACTGCAAATTTTCAAAAGAGAGATTTGGGGTTTTTTTCCCCTAGTGTAGCTAGACACTAATGGAAGGTTTTTAAAAAGAACAAGACCCTTCTGTAAGTTAAGGAAGACCTGCCTACAGTGAAGTTTGCTCTACTTGGGAATATTATACTACATTAAATATGTCTTACAAACAGAAACTGCCTTTAAAGATTTCAGTAGTTGCTTTGGAATATTTAAAGAAGAATTTCTACACTCAAATGAAATATTTAAGTCAGTATTGCTTCCACTAAAAGCCATTGTTTAAACCCCACCTGCCTCTGAAACCAGTAGACAGACATACTTTCCTCAAATACAACTCAACTAGTGATGGAAAGTGCTAAGAAAAACAAAAATTGAGCTTCTCTATGCTCAATTATTTGCTCAAGTTTTCATTTAAAAAACAAAAAGAAAAGAGACGGAAGCTTCACTGAACTCACAGCCACCCCATGAGAGACATCCAGTGCCTACACCACTGTCAACAGCCAAGGGCACACATGAGGCAACCACATACATGCAAAACCAACTTTTAGGAGTGACAACTTTCTGAAGCTGGCCACCAACTGGCCGCTTGGATAAAGGCGTTTAATGAACATGAGAAGGGACTAGGCTAAGGATAGATCTCAGCCTCTGTGGAGCTTTGGGGACAACACAAAGGCAGCTCCAGAAAGTCCAAATCAGTTGTTGGGACCAGCAGAGGTCACAGATACCTATGCGAAGGGAATATGAATTTGATTTAGGCTACATTCCACTTGGAGGTAGATCTGAAGTGTTCCCTGGCAGCAAAACATTCAACAAAACTATAAAAACAGAGTACATTGACCTGAAACCCAGTGAGGCTGCTCTATCCTTCAGTGGTAAAACTGGTCAAGAAAGTTCATGGAAAAGTAATACAACAAAGAGCAGGAGAAGGTTGTTCTGGGGAGCGTTCACTCAGCCTGATGATGCTTTCCCTTAGGCTACTTCCATTGTCAGTAGACAGAAATTAGCTTCTCTCTGAAAATGAATCACAGCCTCAATTCCCTTCTAGAGGATCTTCTCTCTATGGATTACGCTAACAGCCTAAAGAGCAGAGCTTCTAAACCAGTCACAAGGTGGCTGTAAAAGAGGGCCAAACAAACATCTGTGCACTTGCAATGAAGCCACAGACGTTCTGAAATCAATTCGTCATTGATTAAAAGGGAACCTGTGCCTCTGGGATGTTTGGATCAATAAGTCTTGACTCCCACTGCTCCAGGGTTGCTGCAAAGCTGCATCACTTAGCTCTTCGGGTTATCAGGCTTTTACAAATTAATATTATGCCTTCTTTGTCATAATTACAGAGCAATTATGAAACTAACAGCAAATCTATACAAGGTCAACCCTGATCCTGTCTGGGAAACTCGCTCCTACCAGCCCCATCCTAATAGTACCTGGGGAACTCCAGACCTTTTCAGCTCTATCCCTAAAATCCACAAACCCACGCTGTTCCCAGCCATAGTCTTACTCTTATCCACAACACACGTGTCTTCAGCACATCATTTCTCCCCATAATCCCAACTGCAGCTGTGTCACCATCCTCATCCTTTATCCAGCCAGGGTCCCACTTCTGGTCCCAAACATAGCAGGCAGAGTACTGATCCCAGCTCAGTCTCTCTGCTTCATTTGTTGCAGAGACCTAAATAAAACAATATTTTGCAGAAACACCTCATTTCAGTGCCTAACAACTATTTATTGGTGGGTTAAGCCATATGTGTGATCATAATCAAGTAAGATAACAGAATCTGTGAAACTAATTTAAATTATCAGGATCAAATGCCATAATTCTTATTTTAAAATGTACATTTTCTGCCTGTTTTCTCTATGCAATTAATCTATGAACGAATGACAATTATCCAAACACTCATATTTCTATCACTTTCTCTTTGAAGTAGCGTTTAGACATTTGCGTATCTCAAAAGACTTTTCAGTGCCACCTCTAAATAGTAAGTTCAGCTTAAAATGATATGGTTCTAGTTGCATCTGTATTATCCCTCTATGCAGGGACTGTAGGAACAATTGGTTTTCTGGTTCAGCTGCTGAACCAAAAAAATAGAGAACGAAAATAAAAAAATTAAACAAACAGTCCTGGATCATTTCTTTTTTTCCTCTGCAGAACAAAATCCCACCACCACATCATTTCACTTGACATTCCATTTGCTCTGAAATTAAATGTTTTGTTATGTGTGCTTGTGTGAATAGGGAAGGAAATACTAACTTTAATAAAGCAGATCAGGGAAACCTGATTTAAGGCTGGGAGTCTGCCTTTCATCTAAGTGTTTTAACCCCTGTGTGGATTACAGTACACTTCTGAAAGATGGAACTGGAGAGGGTCTTCTCCACCACCTACAGCCACCGCCCTGCTCAGTGCAATGGATAAAGTCATGGAGAGAAGGCATAAGAAAGACTCCCTGCAATGGTGAACAGAACACGTCCCCAGAAGCTAGTGCACCTATGGAAGTGAATATCCAGTGAAGACACCTTGCCCCAGGAAAAGAAATTTCTCTGGCAGTGACAGCAAAAGGAGAATTTAAGCTAAGCTAGCAACCACCCCGCGACTCGCTGAGGCCGAGTTAATACGCTGACTTCTAAACTTCACAGTAGGACATTTACTCTAGAACTTTGTGTGTCTAGTTCAAAGAAAATCAAACCCAACTTCAGGGTGGCTGACACTGCACTTAGCAGTTGCCCCAAAATATGGCTGCCTACCTATCTTAAACACTTAGAAGCTATCAACCGAAAGTGCTGCTTCTTGGGGAAACTTAATCCTGCTGAAAATCAACAGTAAGAAAAACATGGGAGAGGCAATGTCTAGGGAATGTGGAAACATAGGGACATGTAGCCATGACCCTCTAAATGGAAGTGGTCTTGGGAGACCAGAACATTCAGGCAAGCTGCCAACAGTTCCCTGTGAAGCTCATATTTCTCAGGAAATTTTAGTTACAGCTCTGCCGCTGGTGTTATAATAACCTCAGTCCTCAGCTGTAGTCACACAGCTTGAACAGGATGGTTTTCCTTGGTGGAAGAAAAAAATATTAAAAAAATCCAACTTATGAATGCCATTATGCCAAACACCAGTTAATGCTTGTTTGTTCTTCTGGCTTCTTCTATTGCCTTATCACTAGCCACGTTTTCACTGCCTGAGATATACATGTTTCAGTGCAGGGACAGTCCTTGGCTTATCACACTGTATTATGAGTTATGTGCTGTTCTCTCACAGGGAAGACTGCTCTTTATAGGAGCTGAACACACACAAAGTGATCACAGCTAATAGTGGTCCTGATTACCACAAATTCAATGCCAGCTCTCAAAAAAGTTTTGAAACCTACCAGCTCCTAGACTCACAGGATTAGGAAATTACTTTTGCATTAAAAAGTAGTTTCCAACATCTATGATGATGAAGGAAAACCTAGAAATGTAATTATCTCGTATCCTAATATATAACCCATTCCTCCACCAAAAGGCAACGAAACTTACATCAAGTTATGTCTTTAAATGCTCATAGCGTTCACCAGCTAATGACCTCTGCTGTAATTGCAGCAGAGAGCACAATATCACCACTCCGGAGTTTCTCTTAGCAGCCAGTAAGACAGAGTCCTTGTCTCCTCCTGATCAGGCAAACCGCTCACATTGGAGAAGTTGTCTGAATTCCCAAATTCCACATGCAAAGCTCAGAAAAACCAGGAACTTAGAATTTTTTTTTTCCCATTTCTTCTCCTGGATGAGCACTCGTTTCGGAAGCTCTGCCGCTATTTCCACTGTCTGTTTGCATCAGCAGCTGAAGATAACCTTTTGATAACATTTGCAACTCACACATTAATGTACCATCTATCTCTCATTATATCTCCTTGCTGCATGTTTTCCTATTCACAGCAATTATTCAGATTATTCTGTCTTGTTTTATCAGCTCTCCCTATGCATACAAACAAACTGAAGAAATTAGCAATGCAGAATTAAGAGAGATGTTTTGGTTTTGAAACTCTTATCTCAGCCTCCTTCAGGCTGAGTTTCCCCTGCTCATATTTGCCTACAATTAAGAGTGTCTTATGGCATTATGCACTGTATAAAGGTGCACTGGAAAACTGTGAGCACTGCCTTTATTTTCCATTGTTACTGTCCCTTCAGTAGTGAGAATTTAGAGGGCACGTCCAGTCAATTCCTGACATGCTGACAATTTTACAATTGTTCTTCTGAACCACAAAATAACACAACATTTTGAAGGTACTTTTGTTTTGTGTGATACAAAATTCACTTTATGATTTTTATTTTCATAATGTGCTGTCAAAAATCCATCTTTCCAGGACACTAATACTTCAGTGATAGTTTTGTAGGCCAGTACTGTTTTTAAAAAAAATATTTAGAGAAGTTCATTTTTTATTTAAAAAAAAAAAAAGTATCTGAAAAACATTGGCTACGATTCCTCTCTATATACAGCATTTAGGTCGACAAGGAAAATTGTTCTGGCATCTTGGGAGACAGTGTTTAAATTCCTATTCACTAGAAATGGCACAAGACAAGGGAAAAGTCATTGTTACATATACAAGAATTTAGAGATGACATGATTGAATTTAGAAATAGCATATTATTTTCTAATATATAAATAGCCATTAAGCCACATCAAGTAGTGCACATCTTAATGAAAAGGAAGTGAAACAAACCAACCCCATTAAATCAATATGCGTTTCACCGAAACTTCAGTTTGCTCTATAAGATGGACTCCTCTTGAAGCATTTTAAATGAAACTCAAACCAATGCTACAAAACCTCAAGAGCGTAGAGCATCAAATACCAGATTTCTCTCCCTGTGTTAAATTCTGCACATCTTTGGTAATTCCCACATCCAAACTAAAAGGGAACAACCTTTATACACCTTTCGGCATTCATAATGTCATAAGATCAAAGCAGTCTGTGTTCTCAGCTCACTACCTTCTGATTTCTTTTCTGGCTCTAAGGAGGACCGTAAAAGCCCCACTTCAGCAATGTGCTTTAGAGGAATGACCAAACTCTTTCCAATGACTACACAAGCCAGGATCCATCTTTTGGCACCTTCCAAGTTCCATTAATCTGAAACCGATCCTACCATGAACTCATGCACAAGGAGCTTTGCTGAAATGTGTCAGGATGAACACCTGTATCTGATTTGATGCAGGCTTGCATGTTTTTCTGGGTCTGTAGCTGCTTAAGTTGAGCAGACAAACCCCATGGATGATGTGATCACTGAGACATGTTCCTGCACTCAAGGGAGGCGAGTGCTGCTCCTACAATGGTGAGCAGCAACCTCATCCAGGCCAGCAAACTCTCCCAGGCTGGAAGCAAAGAAGCAGGTAAGGAAAGCAGCTCAGATGCCTCCTTTTGTCTCCTCCCACCAAAGCTGTAAGATATTCTTGAAGCATCCTGCTGTTTGGGATCACCAGGTTAACAGTAGCAAACCTAGCAAACAGAGGAATCTGGTCAGCCTCCCCTGCATCTGCTCCATTTCCTCCTTTTCCCGGGAACCTCCTGTGCTGGCATCACAGGGGGAAAGTCAGCAAAAAGGAAGGTTTTGTCCACTTTCCTCTTTTTCAGATTGAGTTCAATGCAGAAAACCCATGTGAATAAATATCATGGTATAGGATGAACTAGTACTAAATGCTTGTTTATTACATTGATGGCTCTCCTCCCTTGTTGATAGGTCCATAAACCTGATAATCGATACACTCATTAAATAGCTGTGCATCTGACCCAAATACAATGTACAAATAAAAAATATATGCAATAAAATATAAATCATCATATAGTTCTGATAGATGATGAAGACCTAGGCTGTAAAATGATTCCACCCCTCTTAGTCTCCCAGAATCCTACATATTGATATCCATTAGCCCTCGGGAACATTACCAGACAAGAGCAGAGCGGAAAGTTGTACAACAAAAAAACAGCATCTCGCTCAATATTTCCAATGAAAATCATTGGTAGAAAATAATAAAGTGTATAACTGTAGTGTGAATTTACAGACCTGGATATGTTCTTTTATAGAAAATGATAGTTACAGATGAAAAGATAAATATCTCTCTGGATCCAAAAACAAAAGCATTGTTAGTTTTATTCCCACAAGATCGATACCAATCACGCACTGTAGCCAACCAGGAGCAGTTGATAACAATCAGGAGGGGCTAGATTCAATTCTGTTTTAGTGACAGGGCTGGTAAGTCAATAACTTCAAAAGGCATTTTAAAAAAAAAAAATCTAATTTTTAGAGAGGCACATAATAGGGACCCATTTGTAAGTCAAGATTTTAAGCAGATCTAAAACCAGAGCATGGCCCTAGTTACCCTCCAAAGGACATTTTGCTTGGGTTTAGCTCAGAGCCAGGAGAGAAAACCTGTGCCTACACCTGCACTGTCAGCATCTTCTTACCACTTGCTGACATCCAAAATTTCTCCCAAACCAGGAATATCCCAAAGCATTAAAATGAAAAATGTCCAAGGCAGTCACATTTCTGCAGGTATGCCATGGACTACTGCAGGGCAACCCTACCCTCAAACGAGCAGCCCAAAGCCTGCCATAGACTGGTTTGTCAGGCAATGGGCAAAGTCCTGTTTCTCGGACAGCAGCTACGCCTGTTTGCACTTGCTCCATAGTCCCCATGGACCGCCCCAAGCCTCGAAGCTATAGCATTCCTCAGGTAGTGCTTTAGAGGTCTGCATTAGAAATGTCACATGAGCACAGCATGAAATGGCCCTCACAACCCAACACCCGCATCTACTGTGTTTTCGTTGAAGTTTCCCTGAAGCTGCGAGGAGGCTTTTGCTGCCGGTGCCCATCTGCTTGCCAGAATCCTTTTTGCAGAACTTGCTGAGAAATTCAGTTAACTTTCACAAAATCTGGCTATTGTCTCTGTGCAGGAGCTATGATAGGAAGCAAGCATGGCAGGAGGGCTACAAGCTGTTGCAGTACCAGACTCCTCAATACTTGCACGCCCCAGAAAAAAGAAAGGACAGTGAGGCAGCAGTTGAAAGCTGGGAACTTTGTGGTTGCTGTTCCAACACTAAATTTCTACAAATTTACACGTACAAGCTGAACACAGAAAAGACCTGACCCTGGGTCACATATATATAAAGATGGAACAACTGAGGTTAATGTCAGGAGAGCAGCAGAACTAAAAGGCACCAGGACCCTTAAATATGTATTTCCACCTGTTCACATTTCTGGATGTCTTTCACCTGTTACCATCCCTCTTTACCTCTAGATTCTAAAGCTAATAAATTCTCAAAAATAAGACAACAAAAGTATTTGAAGGACTTTTTTTGAAAGGCTCAGGTAGCTCAAAAAAATATTCTAGTTCTTAACCCCACACAGCTGTAGGCAATGTTCACTGATTACTACCGTTACTCAAAATTTTCCCACTATATGATGATGTCCTGGTTTGGTTATTAGCTCTGTCAGACTACCTCCATTCAGACTGAAGTCTCCTCTCAGAGGTGTTGCACAAGGCAGCATTTTCTTTGGAAAAAGAAAGGGGATTTCAGTTTTAATGGTTTAGCCCAAAATTAAGTGGGGTCGGGACAGGAGAGGAAAGTGTTTTAAACATTAAAAATTAATAATCATTATTATGGAGATGGTTCTTTTCCCTGCAGAAAACCCTGTTATCAACATACCAAAGAACATAGATTTGATACCCTGCAAACAGCCACTGTGGCAGGGACACACAGCTTACTGCCCACTTAAATTTGGAAAAGATATACGAAGTCTTTGAAATAAAGGACAGTTATTTAAGAGCAACCTAACTTCTAATTCCTGATCAGTTCTAATAACAAAAACAACTGGTTACATGTCCAACAGAAAGTTTTAAAATAATTTGATGGTACAGATACTGTAACATGAATGATGGTTTTGCTAATTAATCTCATCATGAAGATTTGATGTACAGCTTAATTTGCCAAAGTTTGTGTACTCTGTGCCACCAAAGCCAGGAACCCAGGCTGTGTATGTTCCCTCAACCAGTCCTCATGTTGTTGCAATACGTAGTCACAAGCATGTGACAGCATGGTTTGCTGTACAATCAGGAGAACTACATTCAGACCAAAATATTATTTCTGAGTTTACGCCTAACTGCCTTCTGGATTTTAAACCATTCATTGGCTTTCAGGCTTTTCTTCACAGCCCAGAGATCTAGTTTCCTTTTGTTGCCAACCTAAGGCTTGCTCGTTGATCACTTGTCCTGGGGAGCTGGTATGCACACACACACAAAAAATAATCTCAAACCTAACTTTGCATGTATGAACAATACAAAACCATTTGAAAAAAATATATTAAGAAAACTATTGTAGCATCAAAAGCAGAAAGTTTGCCATACATGCTGCAGACTAAACTTTTCAACATAAAAGCCAACTCAGACAAGTTTTTTGGCAGCAGAGACACAAAACTTCCTTTCCAAATACTCCAAACGAAGAACGCTAACAGAACCCAAGGAGATGGGACATTTCAAACACCCTTTCCACCCCCAGCAGCTAGACAAAAAAAAACCTCAGCATATGTGGGCAGCAGCTCTCCACCTGCCATCACAAAATGGAGTTCCCTGCAAATGGCTGCAGGGCCTTCACCCTGAAAGCCACTGGTCCAGAACTGCTAGTGTGCACCTGTGATTAGTCATATTGGCGACGAAGCAAAGCAGAACTCAAGTGTTTCCATGCAGAAGAAATATAAGCAGTGAAATCAGAGATTTGATATGTCTGGGCAGCAGTACTTCCCAGTCACTCAACAAAGCGAACCACTTATGAGGCATGAAATACCCGATTGACCTTGAAGGAAGGTAGCTGAGGATTTATGTACAGGGAGCAGCCGAGAACACCTCTCCGTGGCTATTTTGACTCTTGGGAAATATGGCAGATTCCTCACATATGATAGCTGCTGCCTCTGTTAAACACTGCAACAGCAAACAAATCGTTTTGCCCACCGTGAAATCCCAGAGAGAGCAATCATAGAAAATAGACCTCCATTTGCTTGTCAGCAATTTGCAATGTCAGCAGGTTTTGAGCAATTTGCAGTCTCTCTGTGTTGCAGCCAGCATAGGACAGAAGACGATGTAAAAATGGTCTGGAAGACCTGGAATAAGAGTCCTGGAGGGTGTGAGACCACCTCTGGAGAACCAGCCACTGCTGGCTACAAGCAGCAGGTTCCCACAGGCCGTGTAGGCACCCCAGAAAACAAACATCTCGCATCAGCTGCCACGTGCTGGGCAGGGTACAGCTCCAGGGCGACGGGGGAGCTGCAAGTGTGAGGCCAGAAGTGCTCCATCTTTGCATAATGAGGAAGGTACATCCCCAAGACCTCACAGGCCTTCCGGAAAAGCTGTGGGAAGTGAACACTACGTGCAAACAAAGCAATGGCAGCAGTAGGAAAGAAACAAAGAAATGGCAGCAACACCACCACCATGAGATGCATCACTGCCACTGTGCCCTTGATACTGCCATTTCTTTACAAGGAGGGTATCTCTGCCCTGGGAGGAGGGAACACCAATGACAAAAAAAAAGCTCCTTCCCCTAGTCCCTCCTAGCAGGGTCCTCCTATGAAGAGGCAATTAACTCCGCAGCCAACTCGGCAGTTAACTGGTACAGGGGAAATGTAATGGAGAGAAAAAATAGCTGTATGGTGAAGTTGTTGCAAACCCTTTGAAGATAAACCTCAAAAAGAAGAGGAGTCCAGAAAACAAAACCATCTAAAGAGGAGTAAGGGGAAAGGTTCTGAGCATTTTCCATGTTATTTTTCATTGTTAACTAAAAACATCCCACAGCCACAACTTTTGAACTATTTAGCTGCAAGAAGAGCCATTCTGACTGAAGATTACACAGAGCCCACCACGGAGACGTGCGGCGGGCATTCAAATAGCCCAGTAAGGCAGTGCCATCTGCAGGGCTCTGAAAACACTTGAGCCTGTTATTTTTTGAAAGCCAGTAAAGCTGTTGTTGCTGTGGTGGGGGAGAATACAGAACAGCATACTCCCCCCATACAGAAAGAGGCCTGCCCAACAAACAAACCAGGACACATCTTCTGAAGGAAATTTGGACAAATAATAAAAGATCTTTCAGCAACAAAAACAAGGAGAGGTGTCACTACATAAGTATGAGACCTTTCAAAGCACTGAAGTGAGGGCAATGAGTTCTTTTTGATCTCAGATCATCTGAGATCACATCATCACCATTTAGGAAAGGGAGGACATAGCACCTGCATAGGAAAAAAGGGGAAAACATCTCCAACCGCTGCAGCAGTGAGGATCTGGAACAGCCTCCCAGGCAAGATCAGAAAATATACCTATCTCCAGGAAAAGGGACTGCAAAACACAGAGCTTTTATTAATGAAAAGCTTTACTTGTTTACCCAAAACATCCTACCAAGTCCTCTATTTGTATACATGCAATGTTTACATTGCAGAACAGATGTGGGAGGAGAGGGCACTTCCTGGAAGGTGGAGACTCACTAACCATGCAGTGTTCGCATTGGACAATGACTGGCACTGAGGATAGAAGGCTCCCACACCACCGGGATGAGTAAAACGGTGCATGGAGAAAAAAACATTTACTGATGCTTTTCTTTTCCTGCAGTAATACACAGCTTTAAACTACTTGTCTTCCACCAGGCTTTTGTACCAACTTAATTACCAAACAGCTATTCAACCTGCAGTGTGTTTAGAGCCTAACCCCAAAAGAACAGGTTTTCTGTTTCTTTTACAAGTTAATAGAAAAATAGAAATGGAGAAAAAGATATCTACTGCCATGTTGTGACCAGGGAAAAAAAGTATTCCTGTTCTGTATTCTCCAGTCCACTGTCCTGTTCAATTTTGCATTTCAGCTTTTCGTTGCTCTTCAGGGAACATCTGAGATTCAGAGATCTTGGAATAGTGAATCAGGGCAGAGAACTATTTCAGTACACAAATTCACCCAGCAAAGAGCAGTGCCGAGATTGCAGATAGCACCAGAAGGCTGGAACAATCAGTGTTCTCCAACTGCAAGGACTTGAAAAAGACCTCTCTATTAATTGCAGGTAAGTACATTTATGCTCAGTATCACACTGGGCTGTCCATCAGCCAGATTACTAAATAACTGATAAGATAATGCACCTTGAACCTCTTGTCTCCTTGTAATTCAGAGTTCTGCCCATTCATAAAAGCCGGTAGAGCTTTTTTTTTCTTTTTAAACTACCTTTGTGCAAAGCAGTTTACTGTTAACTGGAGCGAAGAACAGTGCTAAGTTGAAAGCCAGCAATGAAATAGGTCTATTGCTGTGCTGCGCAGCAACAATCCACAGCAACACCGGCTTATTAATTCTGGCCTGCAAAGCTCTTTGAAGTTGCAGAAAACCATTGCCTGAAAATGCTATTATTTTATTGAAATCAGCATCTGTTGTTTTCAGTGTGATCTATTCATTGTCACAAAACACCATCCGAGGATCCCTGCTGCCTGTTTATGAGAGAATCACCGCCCCCACGTTAACATTTGTTTACTCCCAATGCCAGAGCAACTGCGGCAGTGAGAGGTCAATACCCTGCCATAACATTTCATCCCATTACCGTTGAATCATGCGAGGAGGTGCAAATTACAGCTCCCAGTCCTTGCTGGCCCCACACATCGGCTTGACTAAACGCAGCCTTCTGGAAGCAAATGTCGGTGGGCCGGGAGCCGCCAGCTCGACACGCCTTGCTGCATATGCCTCTTGCTTATCTCCACAGGCAATTAATAGGATCTCTCTTGAGTGATGGGTTTTTGATGGGCTGGGAGGACAGGCTCTTGAGCACTGCACAGTTGCTGAGATTTAATTACAGGGCCAGACTCCTACTTTCCTCCACCTGAGTACCAGTGCTGTGACTGGGGGCAGGAGAAAGGTGGGTGCCAGACAGCTGCCTCGGCTCCCACCATCCGTTCCCACCACCTCACTGAAACGCATGCTTCCCCTCCCACACCGCAGTCCCGCTCGCCTGCACAACGGGAAAGAAAACAACACGTAGGCCATCCACCCTTCTGTTGACTTTTTCTGAAAGGCTGCTAAGCTGCGAAAGCAGACAGGGAGGCTGGTGGGAACCTTTTCTTTCAGCATCTCCAGGAATCAGACCCAGGTGGACACACCACTACAGTGCCTCTGCACACAGTGGTACCAGACTCCTGCTGTTTTCATGGGAGCTGAGAGGAACTGCAATGTTTTGGGGCAGGAGTGGTCTCAGATGTGCCTCTCTCCAAGCCCATAACACCTGCATCCTACCACCTCTTCCTCTGTCTCAGCCAAGGAGGTGACCTTTGCTGAGAATCTCTCAGGATTCAGCACTACACACTGACCTTAAGCTCAGGTTTGTGCACATTCTCCCTATCCAGGAAGAAGTCTAACATGAAGTGGTGGTTGTTTTCCCCTGTGACTGAGAACTTGCCATAGCCCTGTTTACCAGTTCTCGTTTTTAATTACCTTTCCCAGCAGCAAAGAGGACATGCTGCCCAAGGTCACTGCAGCCCATCATCCCCAGAGAAGCACATGAAACATGAAGGACTCAAGCCTTCTGGCAAGAGAAAAACATCCAGGCCACCCATAAGTAATGGCTGTTCATTACAAATTTCAGCATGTCGATGCCTAAGACCTCATGCCGCAGAGGTCCATGAGCAGCCAGCAAGCATGACAGACAGAAGGAACCTGGCTGGAATTCAATTTTCACAGGTTGAGTAAGGTGGGCAATATGAAGTTAAAGGTACTGCAAGTTTTCTAGTGGCTCTTTCTGTATTTCTTAAAAATACAATTTTGAAAAAACAAAAACTCGGAGCTCTGTGTTAATCGCAAATATTTACCAGCAGCAAGAGACATCTCCATGCTGATCACACTAGCAGTGGCCATCACATTATCACAGCAAAACATCAGAATTATTATTATTATTACTACTTTATTTAATTATGTTATTACCGCAGATGCAGAGGGAAATCTTAATACTCTACTGCCCCAAAAGAAGAAATTGGTTTTGTGACAAGATCACACATTCTCCAGTATTCTCCTTACGAAGCAGAATCATAGGCAATTCTATGATTCTGTGATTCTGCTGTGTAAGGAGAATAGTGGAGATTATAAAAGAGGGCAGCTGGGTGGTTGGGAAGGCAAAGAGGAGGAAGAAGGTGGAACTAGATCAGAATGAGGGTATAATACACAAATGAATGTCAGAAAATAGTTTTGGAGCTATAATACCTCCTTTTATCAGGAGTCGTCAGTATTATTATTTCATTCAGCCTCAGACAGTCCTGCTGAAAGAGAAAATGGCTAGTAAGTTTAAAAAAAGGCAAGGGCAAAAAACCCCCACCCAACCCTAGATGCGAGTGTAGGGAAAACCATGGGAAATGTCGTTAGAGTCATCCACAGCGATGAAGGAGCTGAAAGGAAAGCAGACATGGCATCACATGGACACTGAGACATCTTATCTACTGAGCCATGTTTCACAACCCTTCTATGAGTGTGCTCCATAAGCCCGGCACTTTTTTAGGCATGTGAATGCATCACATGAGGAATGGAACGGTACATTTATTAAAATCACACACCCTCCCACAAACTGGGAATATAAGAAACAGAAACTAAGAAAGCCCCATAAGAAAGCTGTTCTTCCCACTCTAATATATGGGCATATATGTTTCTAGCACTCAGAGGCTGGTCAGTCCCAATAGCTTTGCACACGCGTGTGCACATAGGCATCAGCCAATCAGTACAAAGGACACTGCATGCCAGCAAGGAACGATGCAGTATTCCCAACTGGTCAATAAATTCAGCGAAGTTGCTGTCACGGTCAGTGGTTCCCCAAAGCCTGGTGGCTGTGCAAACAGGCTCACCTGGGCACTGGCCCCATGCAGCCAAGGTTTGGAAAGGCAGAAAATCACTGTGTATCAGGAGGGGCGTTGCTGAGCGCCCTCTGTGCAGATGGCAGGAGCCACTCACCCTACGCTATTGTTTCAAGAAGCTCTGTACAGTCGGTACCCTCTGTCCCTAGGGTGTCAAGAAAAAAATCCCACAATTTAGCCCTAAACAGCAATGTGTTAAAAAATAAATAGATTATTTTGACAGGAGTCCCATAACCCAGCTATAGATAAAAGGCTTGATGCTGTTGCACAAGGGTGAACCAGAGTAACGCTTTTGGCATCCATGGAGTAGCAAGAGTATTAAGCTTACGAACACGAATGCAGGATGTAACCCCGAATCCACAGTAGTTTAATCAAAGGAAGAAGAAAGGAGGGGGGGAAACCCACAACAAAGAAGTTGTATTCACACTTTGAAGATGTTATGTGAAAATCAAAGAAAAGTCATGAGACAAAATCATACTGTAGACAGAGAGAGTCAACTGACATATTATAATACCCCCTGCATCAAAATGCCTCCTAAACACTAAGAGAGTAGTTTGCCTGAAATCTCTTTAGCTTACTACACTTGGAGGAGAATCACCATGGTGCTCAGGTCTGTACAAGGGATGGACCAGGTGCCAGGATCTGAAACAACTCTCCTTCAAGCACCATGCCATGCTGAAGAGCTGCATCCTCTCTGGTGAGCAGGTCCCTTCATTCCTTGCCACCTCTTTGAGCTGGTGGCTGGACTGGTACCTGATACACCTGGCATAGCAAGGCAGGCAAAAACAGAGCACTAGCAAGGACACCAGCCATACAGAGAGACCAAACGCAGACAAAGAAAGGCCAAGAGTAACAGTTGACCTGAAAAGTGATGTTTTCTCCTAAAATGAAGGACTGGTGATACCTATCACAAGTGCTCTTGGTGCCCACAACACCCGTCCCTACCAGACAGCCCTGTTGAGTTCATTACATGTAACACCACTGGAGGATCCGAGTCAGACCTCAGCTGTTGTCTTCCCCAGCAGTTCAATGAATGACTGAATTTTACCTGTACTGAGTTCTCTAACAGTAGGTCAGGCCACCCATAACCAGTGCAGAGGGGTTTCACTTACATAAGGCCACATTATTATTACATGGATGGCTGAACAAGTTGGGTGGCATGAAGTACCACAAACTTCTGCTCATTCCTCAAAATGGACCCATGAAACCCATTGTTTATTCCTTAAAACAAATCTGATCTGAGCTTTTCACCTCCTCTCCCTATTGCCTGAACCGAGCGGACCTGAGACTTCCGAGCGGCTCAACACCCAGCATAAGACGAACCTTTTCACTCAAACTTTTAAAACAACCTTCAGTGATCCTCAGAGCTGCCCTTCCCCCTTGCTTGTGCTCCAGCTGGCTGGCAGATCTTGTTGTTAGCTTTTCCTTCCTTGAGACATACCACCTTTGGAAAAATCTATAGATGAGTCCAGTCATGTCACCTCTCTGGGGCAGAAACCACTCAAGAGACTAATGTTATCACCATACACTGCTCTGAAATTACCTGTATATTTTCTAGGAAGCTTTAAATGAATGTAGTCAAAAGCCTGTAAAAGGATCTTACTTTAAAAGCCTGAACACTTCCTGGATTTAGAGGGACACAAAGCATTGCAGAAGACACCTGTGAAACATTTTTGGCCTTCTCCCATACAGAATGACCCTTAATGCCTCAGAGTTTGCATTAGCTTTGAAGTAACATCTGCATTTCAGAGGTCTTCTCTACCCGAGCTGTACAGCTGCCTGATGCCAGCTGGTTTGCTGCTTCGTGCTCCAGCAGTTACCAGCCTTCCCACACCCTCTTGTGAGCCCCTGGCAACACCCAGGATACAATCTCGTCCTGGCAGTTGTAGAAAGCAGCTATTATTTTGCAGACGGAGCTGTGGGATTCAACCCTCCGCTTATTCGGCCAACTCTTCCATTCACGGCTTTGTTGAGCTTATTGATTTCATTGTATTCAGACTAAAGCTGACATTTCCTTATCAAAATGGACTAAACACCTGCTTTATTTCAGCCCACATATAACTCACAAGAAATAACACAGTGACCCAGAAGAATCAGAAGTATCTTAGTCATGAATTACCCTGGTTTTGCTATACCTCACACTTCAGAATCACTTAGGACCACATCTTCATCATGCAAGGTTTGTGTGGGTTTTTTGGTTTGTTTTTTTTTTTTAAATTACATATGTTGAAATGTTTGGCATACCAAACTGAAATAAAAGTGCAAAAAGAAAAGTCCTGGCATGAAAAAATTAAGCGACGTGACTCATGACAGACACCAGACGTAGCCCTGTCATCCTAGTTTTGCACTGGGGTAAACGCACTGACAGCTGTAGAGACTCATTATCCATATTTATGTTAGCAATATCCAGACTGAATGGAGCATATGCAGTTTTTGAGCCGAGAATTTCAGCCACCTCCTCCCAGCTGCCTTTAACTGGATTCCGAGTTAAGTGTTGACAGACACTCTTCTGAAGGTGCGCTAACACTAAAGCAAGATTACAAGCTTCTAAATGACTTAGAGATGCACTTGTTATGGGCTCATTCCTATCTCTCAAAATTCTTGGGAAGCACTCTCCCCCTGCATGACAGTTTACGGGATCAAAAACCTCCCTTTGCAAACACTAACACACCTAAGTAAATTTGCTTTCAGGACTAGCTCTAGTAAAACCAATGATGCACTCTAATTCCCAGCAGTGCTCTCATTCGCAGGATCAGAAGCTTCAAGAGCCTTTTAATTTTATAATGGAAGGGGAAGAAAATCAAGAACAGTGATTTCCTTGGAGCTGCTCTACCTTAGCACCGGGTATGGAATATAACACTGAAATAGAGAAAAACCAGTACTAGACACAAGGTCAAAAGCTGACTCTCACTGCTTGCCTGTCATTTGCTGAAATCACTGGGCTCCCCAAGCATGCAAGGGCTGAATGTTTGTGCTGAGAAGCAATCATGTATGAGAAGAAGACAACTTGTATTTTTCCACCTTTTGTACAGATGACCAACTGGGTGCCGAAGGTGGGTGTCCAAACATGGTCAATACCAGTAACAGGAACATAACGTGCAAACCTTACTCTTACTCCGTAGACCCCTGTCATTACCTCACAGTGCTGAGGGTTAATAGTCTCATCACTAGCACATAGAATCATAAAACAGTTTGGGTTGGAAGGGATCTTAACAATCCCCTAGTTGCAACAACCCCCCTGCCATGGGCAGGGACACCTCCCACCACACCAGGTTGCTCAAAGCCCCATCCAGCCTGGCCTTGAACACCTCCAGGGATGGGGCATCCACAGCTTCCCTGGGCAACCTGCTCCAGTGCTTCACCACCCCAACAGTAAGGAATTTCTTCCAAAACTCTAATCTAAATCTCCCCTCTTTAAAATCATTCCCCTCATCCTATCACTAGACTCCCTGATAAAGAGTCCTTCCCCATCTCTCCTGTAGGCCCCATTTAGCTACTGGAAGGCTGCTAGAGGTCTTCCTGGAGCTTTGTCTTCTCCAGGCTGAACAACCCCAACTCCCTCAGCCTGTCCTCATAGGAGAGGTGCTCCAGCCCTCTGATCATCTTCATGGCTCTCCTCTGGACCCATTTCAAGAGGTCCCTGTTCTTCCTGTGCTGAGGCATCCAGTGCAGAGGAATATACAGGAACACCTAGTTTTTCAGATACATGGAAGTTTTTGAGGCCTCTGCTGACTACAGCGTAACAGTAATGAACCAGTGTCAACTCAGTCCATCCAATCTACTCAACTGGAGCATTTCTGAGTTCAGCAAGACAAGTGGTGGGGAAGAATTTTGCTACCTCTCATCTCTATGAAGAAACGTTTCCAGAAAGACCTGCTTTATCTGACCCCACCAGAGAGCTTTTTATTTTTGCAGGATCTGAATATCACAGGAGAATCAACAAATAATAAAACAGTGCATGCCAGATCCTCAACTGGTGCACATTAGCTGTCAGAGGAGGTGGTTTGATTTACACCAGGAAAATCATATATTGATGATCTCAAAGGTCCCTTCCAACCATGAAGATTCTGTGATAATTTCTAGTGCGGCATGCTGAGACAATGCAGACTATGCTCCTCCACGAGTAAATGGGCATTGTTTACAAAAATTAATAATTTAAAATTTAAAATAAACAGAACTGAATGCCATTAGGGTTTTTCATACGTTTTCACTTGCAAACAAGGAACCAAAATGTATTCCAATGTCCAAGTCATTGTAGCCATCATCTGCTAATCAGAAACCATCCAACAAATTGGCAACACTGTTTTGCTCACAGAAAAGAGGACACATGAACGTTCTTTGCTTTGCCTTGCTATCAGCTTTCTGCTGCTGCATCCAGCAATGGCAGGAAAAAAGGAATATAAATCCACAGCACCGCTTCCCTAGTGAGCTCCTGGCAAAAGTCATCAGAGCTGCTTGAGCTACCGATCAACTTGCAAGGCCAAGCAGCAGGAGCTATGAAACTGTGCAGAGATAAAAAGGTAGTAGACATTTTCAAATGCGTACCTGAGTTTTCAAAATTTGGATCGTCTGGTTTGGATAACCAGCTACTTTTCTCACTTTCTTCCCACTCCTGTTAGTAAATTGGGCCCTTACACTTTGGTAGAACCCCCACGGATACCCTTATAAATCCTCCAAGGCAGGGCCACGGCTGTACCCAGCATGGACTACATGGAAAATCTCCCTTTGCATGAACATAATGGGAAATCTGAAAGTTATAGATTTAATAAGTATCAAAAGTCCACACAGATGTTAGAGGCCACTAATCCTGGCCGCATATAAGGAATGCGGCCATATAAGGCCAGCCCTGAAGCCCTGGCACAGGAAACTTAACCCCACTGCTAACAGCAGTGGTCGTAGTCGTTGAGGTGGTAGGGACTGACAGAACAGTCTAGAAGAAATGCAAGAAATTATGCGTGGCTCCTAAATCACTTACTCCACTTGAAATCCCATCTTATGATCCGACATCCCTTTTTTTAAAAGCCAAACCATCTAGGATCTAAACAAGTTATGCCCCTCCTATGCCTATAGGCAGTCTGTGCCAAGGGCAGGGGAGCAGCATGTGGTAGACGCAGCAGCCCCACACAGAATATGGAGGCAGGCAGTTCAGTGGGTGCTTTCTCACTCTCAACTGCATGGCATATACATGTTCTACAAATGGCTTGCAGACCTCCTTTTTTTTTTTTGCTGTGAAGTTTATCTACTTCACCTTCAGAGCTTGCAGCTAATGAGTTGTGCCACTCTATCATTTTTATAGAGGCACTCTCCCGTGGGCCATTAAAATCACCCAGTGGCACTCTCTCAACAGCTTCCAGTCAGGTCTGAAACCACCAAAGATGTCTGAAAACATGAGACTTGATTCCATACTCATTCACACTGGATTTACTTTATTTAAATTAAATTTACTGACTTTGATGAAGTGTTGCTCCAGAGATTCGCATGGATCACCAAGTGAGACTGGCTGTGCGTGGCTTTTCACACAGTGATTCACACTGAGTACACTTAACTATGAAAACATCTATTTTAAATGATAAATTTCCATGACAAATTAAAAAGCGGTTCATCTTAACATATCCAGGCTGAAAAATTATCAACTCTCTCAGCCACAATAGCAGAAGCCTCTTTCTAAGACCCACATTTTCTTTAGCACTGAAATAGCAGACTAGGAAAAAGCCTCACCAGTGACAGACTGTCTCCATTATGAACTATTAGACACAAGAGGAACTGAAATTAAGGACTTTTCCCTGGAAAGCTTTGGACTCTTTATAACAGTCCATAAACAATGTCCCTCATCTTCTGCAACTGCAGAGTGTCCTCTCAGATTTAAGGTGCTGCTGAGGACGGAACTCAGCAGCCTGGACTGCAAAGGTCAGATGCTCAGCTGGAATAAATCAACACAGCTCTGCTGACTTTCATGGAAGTGCAGGGATTTACCCCAGGTGAAAACCTTGCTGGAAAAGATGTTTTTATGCATTGCAAAGAAAGGTGCCCAGCAGCAGATGGTCAGATGGCTAAAAGCAAACTTGCTCCACTGAAGTCACTGCCAAGTTGATGGCAAAACGGAGAGTGACTGATATGGATGTGCTCTGAGTCCGGCATGCTCTGCTTTCAGAAATGAGTTTTGTTTGTGACCACCTCTTGCTGAGTGGCATTAGTAATTTACTTCTTCCACCAAGCTTCTGGGGATGATAGAGCAGCAGCAACAGAGCAGTAAACAAACACACATGCAAGCTTATCTGATTGGTATGCTTGAGAAGAGAGCAAGTGTACTGAAAGAAGAAGACAAAAACTGCCTTTAGCTAAGCTTGCCCTCAGTGACTTTAATGAAGGGAGGAGCCCTCCATTTCTGCAGGCTCCCTTCAGCTTGTCTGAGTACTTGGACCACTGACAGCCACAGGACTTCATCCCAGTCCCTAGGTCACCCTCTCCTCACCTGCATCTGGTAACAAGGAGGCAGAATCAGAGGATACAGACTTGGATGAGAAACTGGCAGGATGGCTGCACTCAAAGAGTTGCGGTCAACAACTTGATGTCCAAGGGGAAACCCATTATGAGTGGTGTTCCTCAGGTGTTGGTACTGGGACCAGGGTGATTTAACATCTTTGTTAAACAGGGACTCTTTATCAGGGAATGTAGTAATAGGACAAGGGTAATGGTTTTAAACTGAAAGAGGGGAGATTTAGATTAGCTATCAGGAAGAAATTCTTTCCTGTGAGGGTGGTGAGATCCTGGAACAGGTTGCCCAGGGAAGCTGTGGATGCCCCATCCCTGGAGGTGTTCAAGGCCAGGCTGGATGGGGCTTTGAGCAACCTGGTCTGGTGGGAGGTGTCCCTGCCCATGGCAGGGGGGTTGGAACTTGATGGTCTTTAAGGTCACTTCCAACCTAAACCAGACTATGATTCTACAATTTGAGCTCCCATATTGTTTTACAGCCCCAAATGTAAATTCAAACTGATGGCATAATTTCCAGAAGATCTTTCTTTTTAAAGAATCTTGCTTTAAAATATCACTATAAAGTAGCGGTGTTTGGCTGGGAATTCTGTGCAGGCAGCAGGTAGAACCCAATATTTTAATAATGGGTGGCTTGGGACTTTCTGAAAATCAGCCCTATGAACATGTCAAACTAAGCACCCAGAATTTAAAGCACTTAATATATCAGCCACTTCAAAATGTTGGCCCTTGATTGTGAAGGAGTACAGCTGTACGAGAAGAGACAGAAGCTCCTCATGGGAATGATTTGATCTTCAGATTAAAAAGGCACGAGCCTAGGAATATTTACTTACTTGGCTTTTAAACAAATTTAAAAAAAAATAAAAATAGAGGCCATGGCTAGCAGCAGCAAGGAGCAAACTTCTCATTAGTGGGCTGTGCCAGATTCTTTATCTAAAAATAGTGTGTTCAGCAGCTTTTGAAAAAAATACCATGGTGTTTAATTGAGATGCCACAGTACATGCAAAAGAACAAACACTAGTATTACACCTCTCTTCTGCAATAGCTGTATTTCACTTGCTAATTGCTGAATCTCATCTAGGTCTAAAACCACTGCAGTATTAGAACTATTTGGCCAAGTTAAGCGCAGAATGTGATGACAGGAAGGGGTTTCTGCCCTCTCCCTCTTTTCTGGGAATGTCTCAATAAAAAACAAAATCAGCATCAGTTAATATTAATTTACACAACCAAAGAGGGACTCAGGTAACAGGCACAGAAGATGACCAAAACAAGAACCTTAACAAACGTGTGTGGCAAAGCTTTAGTAAATGTAGGTCTTTACCAATAAAACCCAAATAAACAAAACCTCCCATTTTCCTTCTCGTGGTACTCCAATGGAGATAACACAGATCTTCCGCAACTCTGAGAGGTGAAAATTGTTGCAGAACCTGATTATTTTGCTTTGCAGTAATTCATAAATGATGACTTCATTTATGGGCACTGAGTTAGCACAGAGGTTGATGCTGTAAAGTAAATAAAATTGCTCTTTAACTACATCTTTCTGAAGGCATCAATACTTTGCAACATCAATGTCTCTTTCATTCAAGGAAAAGTACAGGTCATGTTTCAGCTGAGCAGTCCTTCGCTGACATTTCCCAGCTGAAGGCTCTAATGGACAGAAAACGGAGGGAATTTTCATATATTTGTTGTTGGAGTGAGCTTTTGTATAGAGGACTTCAAGATGTCACATAAATATTGCAGGCTCTTATTGATTTGTAGAATAGTAACTATACAGGCAAAGAGCAAGGAAAGTCCCTTTACACCAATAAAGCCTGGTATTGCTTCTCAACTGGATTAAAGTGGAGACACTTTAAAGAGAAGAAGCGATTTCATTCTTTATGACCTTACTACTAAAAACAGCTTAAGGAAATTATCTATTTTGTTGTGCATCCACACCAGCTCGAATCTCTAGCAAATATATCTGTCAACGTGCACCCAATATAACACTGTACACCACAGTTAGCGGTGTGTCTGCCAGGCACATCTTTGTGCTTCTGAAGAGGAGCCCTGTTGGAGTTGAGAGATTCTCCACGCTCGTTTCTGGCACAACAGCCATTTCCTAACTTTTATTTTCCCACTAGCCCAGTGACTTCCTAACTAACGGTATGCCATGCACATTTACTATTTTCTGTCAGGTTGGGCTAGCAAACAAGGGATGTAATTAGTTGATAGGCTAGCAGCTTTACTAGAGGAATTTCCTGAAGGAACCGTGCTCCTTTATCCCCGGCCCAAGAGGTTTCCCATAACAGCAGTATGGCCTGTTACGAGCATACTTCAGCTGCGGCAGCATTTCCCAGCTCTGTTAATTGAATTAATCTCCTGTTACAAACATCTAAAACAGCTTCACCACAGTTATTTGCATTCTCAGTGAAACCTGCAGCATCTTCAGATGTCTGGAGCTTATGTGATTTCATAGGCTTCCCTCGGGTGACTTGGGTTTTCATGCTTTACCATGAATAGGGAAAAAATCTATTTTCTTTTTTCGCAGCCATCCCTGTTGTTAGGAGTTACAAGGAGGGGGTGAGACGAAATGGGGGAAGGGGATATATGAGAATATTAAATATTTGAGAAACATCCCCAATACATTTGTGCTATTACTGAGCTTCAGGAATGTCATCTGTGTAAATGCTTTTATAACACCCCTGAAGAAACCCGATTTATCATTTTCTGCAGCAGTACAGCTGCACTAAAACTATCCTGCTATACACCATATCAGATGAAGCACTGCCTACAGGAGAGCAGGTAGGAACGTACCAAAGGCAAGGACATGTAACGTCCCACAACAAGAAAGCATTTCATAAACATGTGTACAAGTGCTTTGTTGAGTGGAAAAGAGTGACTGAAATGGGATTTAAAATGCCAGGCTGTTTTCTGGCACAGCACCGAGCTGGCATGTCTCCCAATTCTGTTCAGTCTGGTTCTTTATTAGGCTGTGGGTATATTGTAATTAGCGATTACACAAGATGCTATCTGGTTAAATGCTTCAGCCCCTGTTTTGTGTGTTTGTCACATCTTGATGTTTCTTCTCCCCAAATGAACATACTTTGGGGGGGGCACCTGAATAGCACTGACAACCAGCTGATGGCTCAGAGACCTGGAATCAAGTCTCTGTAGCACCCCTGATCTCCCACATGTGCTCAGATTACCTTTGCTCTGTTGTCTCCACCGCACAAGAGGAGTTAATAGCACTGCAGCACCAGCCTCAATTTTGGTGGGGAAGACCAGTGAAGTACAGTTGAACATCAAGTTTCTGTGCCAAATTGGACGGAAAGGAAAAAAGAAAACAAATCTTTTCACCTTGCGTCTACAGAGATTTCTGTGGTAAAATCTTTCTCCACGGTAAAATACTAATGGAAATTTGAAGAGCTCTAGAAAGTATCACCATCCATAGCAAGGGATAGTTGGAGGCTGAAATCATGCTTTAGAAGTCATGCAATTTTTCAAAAAAAAAATCTCCAAGATTGAGATGTGCTAAAACAAATTATTTGGAAGAATATAGAGCCTTGTATATCAGCGACTCCACCGTTTACTGATATACACTGTAACATTCCCCATCAGGTAACACAAACTGTAAGATTCACCAGTCAGGTAAAGTCTGAGAGGACAAAGTTTCAAACCATGTTGCTGACCCCCTCTAGCTGCCGGTACCTAAAATACAGCTATTAGCACTCATCTTTGGATAGAAGTTTTCCTCGCAAGGAAGAGATGTCTGAGCTCGAACACTTGCAAAAAACAATTAAGTGCAAAAAGAAAATAAAAAAATCAGAATAAAACTACCAAACTAATGTCCAAGTAACTGGGGAAGTTATAGATCAAATACGTTTTTAGGACACTAGCAGAATTTTAGGGTGAAGGTGTACATTTATGGAATTTAGGTGGCATGTTCTTCAGCAACAATTAAAGCTAAGAGAAGGGCATGCACTTCCTGAAAGTCAATCATTTTGGGCGATACCACTGTTTATTAAAAACACAGGAAGACAAGACAATAGCAGACAACGGGCAATGCATTTTGGATAATTACCAATGCAGAGGACTTGCCCCCCCCCCGTATCTTTTCAGTGTTTTAATACCATTGACAACTAATGAACTTACGCATGCCCTTCATGGGTAGCACTCCAAAAATGCCTTTTGGTCTCATTCACCTCATATACCACATTTAAACACAAACATGCCAAAAGAATTATAATTACAACATTGCAGTAAAGTGTTTTCAAAAATAGCAAGATTTACTATTCTGTTCTGAGGACACGTGCAGAGAAATGAGCTAACTATACACCCGCCCATCTGAACGCTGACTACGGAGTTTATTCATCCCAGTTGCAAAAATCATAAATAGAACAGGAAGGTGAATCAGAGGGTACAGTTTTATGGCTATAATTTTGCTTCCCTCTTCAGATCAGATGGCTGAACTGAAAGAATTAAAGCCCACCAGACATCACACCACATGAGCGTACTCAAAATGCTCAGCAAGGATAATACTCAATATATGGCGAACCAAATACTTAAGGGAAGATTTTGTAGGCTACTGTTTCTTATGCATATAACCACACTGAGGAGCAGGGTTGAAGAACAAACCTTAGTTTAAAGAATTCCTGATTTAAATGCTTATCTGTATAGCTTTAGAATTTTATCTCCCTAGAGTTGCTTTTAACTAGCTGGGGCATTTGAACTTAACAGTTCCAGGTTTGCTTTCACCTGAATTTCCAAAAATTTGCTGAGAGTATAAGAAAGAATCACCTAGTTTTGCTCTGTCTGTGATTCACTCAAGATACGGCGCACAGCAAAATCAGATTCACCAGTAGGCTGCAATTGCCGGTTACTTGACAGGTGGGTTTATTACCAGACACGGCAATTTACAGACACAATCTGACATTTTGAAATGCCTGTTCTCATACTGCTGTAAATTTCTCACAGCAACTTACATTACATTTAGGAAACAATTCGGAAAGGTCTAAAATCAACCTGACTCCAGCTGCTTCAATGTCCCTTAAATCAAGACTATTTCATGTTAAGCAAAGAGCCAATGAATCTGAAGAGTTGGTATTTTGAGAAGGAGCTGTTTCTCTTAAGCACCACAGAAAGGCTTGAGAGAAGCAGGTTGCTGACCTTCCTTACAGCTCTCAGTTACTTCAGCTCCCTGCCTGGAAATCAAGTGCAAATCTTGGTCACCCTGGAAGTACCGAGGGTGAAATCTCAGTATCAGTGCTAACAGCTCCACTGACTGCAGCAGAGCAGAATTTCACACCAAGCAATGTGAGCAGAGTACAAATCTAATGAAGGGGCAAGTGAAGTCCTCCATCTCTCCATCAACACTTGGATCTTGGGATAAAGCACTGGTAACAAACAGCTGTCACTCTCCCAGCTCTTGTGAAAGCGCATGAAGCCTCCTTACTTGGCATAATCCCACATCACAGAAAGACTAGTCCCTTGTCTGGAAGTGCTGCTGCATTGACACAGTGCATCAGGATTGACCCAGCTTAAGGATTTCTGAAATCTGTTAAGTGACACTAACCAGCAGTGCCAACGCGTG
This sequence comes from Limnodromus scolopaceus, assembly GCA_028565335.1. Classification (NCBI taxonomy): domain Eukaryota; kingdom Metazoa; phylum Chordata; class Aves; order Charadriiformes; family Scolopacidae; genus Limnodromus; species Limnodromus scolopaceus. The sequence continues at coordinate 42,745,583 of JAOXNO010000078.1, forward strand.
AGGTTGCAGTCTTGGTCTTTGTGAAATCTATGACAAAATCCTGCAGAGCTGAGTGGGGAAATAAGTCTTTCTGGTGCAGACTGCCAAGCCGTTGGTAGTCCTCGAAAAGGGGGCTAATAGCCAAATGTGTCTTGGTGGAAAAACCTAAGTATACCGCTACCTGGAGGTGAAAAAAGACTGGGGATTCATGATTGAGTCTTTACCTTTTATTGCATTACTCAGTCATTTTATTATATGAAATATTATTTGCATTATATGCATAGTTTAACACCTGTCCTGATTTGAGTGACACAGAATTAATTTCTCTTTCAGTAATTTTACTTTTCAGTAAGGTCTGCAAGACTCCAGTGTCTGAATTTGTGAAAATATTTACTTTATAGCCAGCTATAGTGTGCAGGTTTCAAGGTCTCAGTATTTTCAAGCTAGCCAGGTGTGGGGACAAAGAAGAGCAAGTCCTGGGCATTTGACCCAAGCTGGCCAACAGAATTATTTCATACCATGAACATCACACTCAACATAAATTAGAAAGCTTGCTGAGGAGTTTTGCTCTTTCATGATGGCTGCAACCCTGAGAACTTCTTGCCCTGATGCCAGACCCCTAAGCCCTTCCCTTCCTCCTGAAGCCATCGTGCTTGCAGTGTCCGACATTTGCTGTCCACTGCTGGGAGTGCCCATCTTCCTACTGGTATAATTGGTTGAGCATAATCCTTGTATATCTTATATTGGTATCAAGATCAATATTGGTTCTTATTATAAAAAAATATTATTTATTATTAATATTCAGCATTATGCTATTAAATCTGTTAGTATTTCAACCCTCAGGTTCCCTTGTGCCCTTGTGTTTTTTTTTCCCCAATTCCCCTTCCTGGGACAACAATAAATTGTTGTGGGTTCTTCAAAACATATCACTACCACATTAATATTGCGTTCAGCTCTATTGTCTGGAAATTGCCTACAAAGGCCTCCCAGGAATTGGTGTGTGAAGTGTTAAGGTATGACTTCTTTATTTCATAGTTTTGGATTGCTAGATTATGTTACCGTGTCCTCTCCCAAGCAAGAAGAGTGGAGGACTCTGTTGTCCTGCACTTGTGCTCTGAAACCACATCCTCCGCTGGACTGTGGTAAGACTCAGCTCTTCATTTGCACAGTGCTCAATGAAACAAGGGCCTGATGCTTGGGAGGGTTTGTGGAGCACAACGTGCCACAGTTACTATCTAGCGGGTGTATTTCTTAGGAGCTTTATGAGAGTCAGCATTGCTTAGCTCATTTGGGTAAGGAAGTAAAGCACTAAATATAAAAAGAACATCTACTGCACTTAGCACCCGCCTTGGCTCACTGCAAGGTGCCTCCTGGCTGTCTTTGGGAAAGGGGGAAGCAGAGGAGCTCCCCAGGCTCAAGGAGAGGCTGAAGGACTCCTCTGAGCCTTGGGCAATCTTAGAGCTGCAGTTCTGACTCCACTTCAGGCTCCTGTCAAGCTCGAGGTGTTCATAATATTTCTCCACATCCCCATTGCCCCTCTATAAAACGACGAGAGCATTTCCCTCCTCCCATGCACTTTCCGCCTCACCTACTTTATGTCTCTGGTGCGTCTCAAAAAGGGCACCCCTTTCTAGAGCATTTGTAGCACCACTGAATCCAAATTGTGACTGGTCCTCTAGATGATACTTCAAAACAAACACCAATAGAAATCTTCCATAAACAATTGACTAATTTCCCAATCCCCAGGTACCAGGAATGTGCTGCAGCCATTCCCCAGAGCCTCCCCAGCAAATCCAGAGAAGATGAAGTACTCTGAGCAGAAAGCAACAGTTGTTGTTTCAAGGTAAAAGCTAAGATGCCAAAATTCGCCTTCCTGCTAAACGAAGAAGAGCTATATTTGCACATTTTTCTAAAAGAACATGTATGAAGATTTGCAATGCAAAAAATCCTATGTGCAAAATCCCAGGACTGCAAATTATAAAGCACTTTTTTCTTTCTTTTTTCCCTTCATCCTAAAAAAAAAAAAAAAAAGAGATTCGAACACAAGTTCTTTGCAACTGAGGTCAGTGTGTAAAACACTGCTTTCTGCTGCAGACCCAAGAGTCCCCTGCAAGAGGATCCTAGAAATAAATATGCCTCTGCAAAACCCTCCAGCTTTGATAAAATAACATTTTGACTGAATTGTTATTTTACCCACAGTGTTCTCACTAACTCCATTCCAGCTACAATTAAGTTAAAAAACATTACGTCTCCAAACCTGTCTCCTGTTCTGTAACTGTCATAAAGAATTTTAAAAAAAGACACAGCCTTTTTGTCCAATTCTTTTGTAAAACACTATTAAATCTTCATTCTCTCTTTATATTACAGTTAGTAGAAATTTTATTAAAGTATTTATGATTATGAATGGCATAGTATGAAAATAATCCTTCTCTCATTTTAATATCTTTACCAACAATCTGGACGAGGGGATCGAGTGCACCATCAGTAAGTTTGCAGATGACACCAAGTTGGGTGGGAGTGTTGATCTGCTGGAGGGTAGGAAGGCTCTACAGAGGGATCTGGACAGGCTGGATCAATGGGCCGAGGCCAATGGAATGAGGTTCAACAAGGCCAAGTGCCGGGTCCTGCCCTTGGGTCACACCAACCCCCTGCAGCGCTACAGGCTGGGGGAAGAGTGGCTGGAGAGCTGCCTGGCAGAAAAGAGTGGAATGGCTGAATGCGAGCCAGCAGTGTGCCCCAGCGGCCAAGAAGGCCAACAGCATCCTGGCTTGTATCAGGAAAAGTGTGGCCCCAGCAGGACTAGGGAAGTGACCATCCCCCTGTACTCGGCACTGGTGGGGCCCCACCTCAAATACTGTGTCCAGTTTTGGGTCCCTCACTGCAAGAAAGACATTGAGGTGCTGGAACAGGTCCAGAGAAGGATAACAAACCTGGTGAGGGATCTGGAGAACAAGTCTTATGAGGAGAGGCTGAGGGAACTGGGATTGTTTAGCCTGGAGAAGAGGGAGCTGAGGGGAGATGTTACCGCCCTCTACAACTACCTGAAAGGAGGTCGTAGTGAAGTGGGGGTTGTTTCTTCTCCCAAGCAACAAGCAATAGGACAAGAGGAAATGGCTTCAAGTTGTACCGGGAAGGTTTAGATTGGATAGTAGGAAAAATCTTTTCACCAAAAGGGTTATGAAACATTGGAACAGGCTGCCCAGGGAAGTGGTGGAATCACCATCCCTGAAGGTATTTAAAAGATGTGTAGATGTTGTGCTTGGGCATATGGTTTAATGGTGGACTTGGCAGTGCTTGCTTAAAGGTTGGACTTGATGATCTTAATAATCTTTTCCAACCAAAACAATTCTATGATTCTATAACAAGGGAACAGGAGTTCAAGCAATGAAATTCTAAGCATGCCAGTGTCAAACAAATTAAAGTTGCACGTGGGCACCTTATGGAATTTCCTATTGCAAGATGTTGAAAGGTCAGATGGGGCTGAATTGAAATGCAATCGAGCAGCACAGATATGAATGGTAAGAACACCGCACAAGCATGGAGATGCCATTGCTGTAGTCAGATACTCACGATGTTTTTTTCCTGACCATGAAGGGAGAAGATGGATCTGCACCCCTCATCCATTCCTACAGCAGAAGGTCCATCATGTAGTAATTAGAAAATTGCCCAAGCCTAAGGTGACATTATTTCATCCGTGCACAATTTTCCTGTTTATCATTTCGAAGATGCAAAATTGGACTTGGCTGGCCTGATTCCAGTGTTCCTATCTTCAAATGCTAATTATAGTAGATATTACTGATAGCACTACTGCTACTCTGTACAGCAAACTGCATACCACTAGGTAATGAGTAATGAACGCGCAATCAAATATGGAAGAGAGGGCATTTTGCAGGCCTTTAAACCTCAATGTTTTCCACAAACATAGAAGCAAATTTCACAATCAGAAATGCAAGACATAATCTAAGGCACTGTTCCCTCAACTTTTACATGAAAGTAGATGGATGCTGTCATTGCCTAGGTACACCTTCGGGGCCTCAGATGAAGACGGTGAGACAAGGCTGGTATCCGAACAACAAGTACTGAAGAAACAGCTGCATTCCCACTGTATTACAGTGCAGGTCACAGGCAGAAGCTGGGGACATCAGAATAGCATGCTGCTGCAAGGGTTAATGTACCTGACTTAGCCAGTATGGAATCAGTATTTTGAAACCATTTTTTAAATTCTTGGAGTACTTTGCTTTCCCTGAAATGCGGAAATGAGAAACGATCTAGTTGATTTCCTCTTGTACATTTGATTCCAGAGGATGTAATTTACTTCCTTCCGTAACAGCTCTAAGGAGCGCTCAAGAGGCTCAAAACTTCAGGACAGAAGACACAGCACCATCTGGTATGTGAAATGAGGGACGGCAGGCCCTCCAGATGGCAGCTGCAATGAAATGAAGAATCATCATGGTTGCTACACAGCTCTTTACATTTCCTTCTCTACTGATTGCCAAGAACCCCCCTGAAAACCAAGTGACAAGCTCTGATGAAAGTTTTCATTGCACCCTCTAAAAAACAGGGCATGCATTTCATTATGAGGCGGGGAGCTTTATGGTATACATTGACTACAAGTCTCACAAGGACAAACACATACAATAAAACAGAGGTGGAGCTCTAAAAGTGAGAATCCCCCAGTTTGCTCAGTATCCGATAGAAACCAGGAGAACAAATGCAACTAGATCAGGTGAAAATCACGATCGCAACCACACAAAGCTTTCTTCATTCCTTTTAACTAATATATGTTCAGCTTCTATATCACATCAGATTTTTTACGAATCTGCACTCTGGAAAAGGAACATAAGGAATTCCTGCAGTATTGAAGCCAATGGGCTTACAGGAAAAAAATCATAATAAAAAAAACGTAAATCACAAGCCTAGTATCATCATGTTTGCATGATAATGCTTTGCTTTTGGTGCTTGCCATTTCGCTTTCATTGCATCATTTTTTGTTAACATGTATTTATGCACACTAAAGATTACATAAAAGTCATTCAGCAAGGATAACAAACAGCAGGATTTGGAAGAGTGAAATCAAATAATCCCATCAGCTTTGCATTTAGTACCCAGCTAGAAAAAGGGACAAGATCTACAACATCCTTTCTTGTTTACCCAGTGTAATTGCTTTTGAGCTTTCAAGAAAGTGGATTTGCTGAGAAACATTGCTTTCTCTCTAGTAAGGTTGGCTTTCATCCCAATACACAAAGTTCTGTGACCAGAGACAATAAGGGAGACAGAATAAAGTAACCTTAAAGGCCAATGTCCCTGCTATTTCTTTCCCAAGTTTCTGATCATCTTTATAAATCACATGACCACCATTTTGCAGAATAAATGCAAAACTGTGGATTACAGGCTCACAAAGCTCATAATTACAGTAAACATTAAAATTGATTGAAGTGTTATCACTGAAAGTAATTGTCAAAATATAAAACTTAACAAGCAGCAGAAAGCCGATTATCGTGAATAACTCATTTTAAATCTACTTTTCTAAACAACAAAAAGAAATATTACCACTGAATGTTTTGGAAAAGAAAGAAGTGGGGTTACTGGTGTTTGCTAATGTCCAGCTTCCTACTTGCCCTATTACCACTGCTGGATCAGAGTGCCATTTGGGGATCAGAGTGAAACTAGAACATGTGAGATTTCCTCAGTTTTTTTGATGTAGGCAGCTGGGGTAACAAGAATGCCGACAGTTCATGCTTCCCCAGAAATCACAAATCCCGATCCAAAGCTCCTAGAAGCCTGCAGGATTCTTTTCACTGACTTCAGCAGGGTTGGACCAAATCCTTATGCATGCTGTGGCTCCTGAGGTTGGAAGTGCTTAAAGCTTACCCTGTTCACGTCTACCGATTTGCTCTGCAGGGAGATGATTTATTTATTGCCTCAAAATTCTTCTTCTGTTGTTTAATACAAGTAGTTTATCATTGTATTGAGGAGTTCACTGCAGGCAAGAGAGAAGGCAACAATGCCTTGCTCATGAAAGTGAGCCTGGCTCATGAAACTCCTCTTTCTGATGCAGAGAAGGTGAGCTGGAGGAAGCCTTGTGCTGATGACCTGCAATTAGGCCTCAGAGTAGGGGACCAGAGAAGACAGGCAGACAAAAAAGAAGAAAAAAAAAGAAAAAAAGGATGGGTGTCTTAAAAAGAAAATGACAGAGAGAAGCAGAGAAAAAAAGGCAGCAGAAACACATACTGAAGTCAGTTCTCAGGTATCCTAAATCATCCTTTCAAAAGGAATGAGTCTGGCAGCAATTTTGAGGTGATCATGATCCTAGGAACAAGGACCTTCTGACCATTGATGCTAGGGCAGGCTACAAGAATGTCCTTCCCTTTTTACGTGACTGGCCTGTCCCCGGTGGGCTTTTATGGCCAGGTTTGGCACTGCAAATCCTCTTTGGCAAGATTGAGCTTCTGGCAATAAATTGCACTGATGTTCAGCAGCATAACAAGTGATCCCTTCTTCTCCAGCTTACTGCAGGGATTCCTCCATGGATTACATCCCACGTCTACTAGATTATGGGTTTGGCTCAGATAAAGATGCTCTTTATCCACATTATTAAAGCAAGTGAGGAGATCCAGGGTAGTAGCAGTTGAAAATATGCTAAGTGCATTTTAAGGCTCTTCTGTCCAGAGAACAGCCACCTGAAACTGAATCACACAGGTATTTTCCAATAAAGCTACATCAGAAACCCACACGTAAGCTACATCTGACTATATTTTCCCAAAGAAATAAACCACATTTGTTCCTCAGGCTATTGCCCCTCAGGATTGTTTCCAGGGTTTTCAAATTACACAAGTAACTACATTCTTCTAAGTCTTCGCATCTTCTTCCTAATTAAAACATCTCTCATACTTATCAAAGCAGAGATATTAGCATTCTGGGCCAGCTACCTTTCATTCCTAACAATTCCCTGTGTACTCAGAGAGAAAGCCAGGGAAAGAAAAAGGTGGGGGAAAAAAAAAAAGACAGAGAGATGGGCTCCATCTCATATATCCAAATCAAATGTGTTTTAGCAGGTCTTTTCTAAGCTCCCCCTATCCTTACTGGCCATCTCGCTATTTTACAAAGCTGTCACCATATGCGAGATATTTGGCTTCAGGGAGAAAATGATCAAGATGAAAGAATTACTTACTCCACTTCTACCAACCTCGTGAATCATTCATGTTCCTTACCTGAATCACAGCGAGCTGCAGTATCTGTCACATTCTGGATTTAAGCCATGTACGACGTAATGCTTACCAATGATAATTCAAAATATTCTATTAACCCCCCCTTCAAATGCACACATTGTGTGTTGGCACACAGTAGAGGAAAAAACAGTTTATTGTACAGTTCAGCATCTTGCTGAAGTGCCATAGTTTTAGCTGAAAGCTATACAGCCTTCTTTACAACCAAGGAGTGACTCTGTTTATTATTTTTCCAAAGCTGTGTCTAAGGATAAGGCACCATTTTCCCCTGGACTTGAGTAACAGCAGGTTTTAGATTCTGAAATGAAAACTGCAATAGATGGAAACGAGGAGTAAGGAAGCCCGTACCTATGATCACACTAGCAGAATAAGCCTTACCAAGGATGCTTACATACCAAAGAACAGTTGTCAGCTATGCAAAATCTCATCTAAAGCTCACGAAAGTTGCTGGGAAGGCTCCAAGTTCACCTTGCAGACTATTTAAACTCAGTTCAGCAGAATCTGGATGAAGTTTTATGTCGCATAACAGGAAGATCAACACTCTGGAGCATGCCGTGCACACCTCAGTGTCTCCCTTTAAAAACCAGGTGTATATCCTCAGAAATTCTCTCTCCAAATAAAAGTCACCACTCAAAACCAAACAGATATTACTTTGAAGCTAATTAAGATGTTTTGTAACTAAGATGCTGCCACGTTTACACGTCCCAGCAGGTCAATTCTGCCCTGAGGCTTTTGTGTTAGTGCCGGACACATTACTCCTGCTAGCACAGGTCTCATCAAGGCAGAGCGAGGCCAGTGCATACTCAGCTACCCAAACTTTTATTGCAGTGATGGGATTACAGTGAGGATTGGTTCAAAGATGAAATAAAGCGTTCATTTAAAGCCATTAAAAATAGTTACTTTGCTGTCAGATTATTAATCGTCTGTCATAATATTCTTAGAGGTGATTATAAAAAGTATATTTCTGTATAGTCAGAACGCCCTTCTGTCAGACACCTCGGTAAATGAAGAGCCAGCAATAGAAACACTGCAACTGCACAGAAACACTGCCACCTCTTGTTGGCCACCGGGCAGGCAGCTGCCAGGCATACATTCAAAACCTGGCAAACACCCAGTTACCTATTTTAAACCTTAATGACAGAGATGTTCTCTAACGTGGCTTTATCTCACGTTTTGGGTAAAGTCATACACTGTTCAGCTAACGCAGGAGAGTTTGTTAAGCCACAGTAACCTGCTTCTGAGCCTGAGCTCTGTCAAACCCAACCTCTTTTCTTTCAGGTGAACGATTTTGACATTTCATTGCTGTAACACCAGAGACGCCAGCAGTTATTCCTTCTACCAGCAATACAAAAGCAGATTTAGTCCTGGGAGACCATGGAAAGCTGCAGTGTGAAACGCTATAAAGCCTAACACGCTCTCTTCACGCACAAGTTTCTGCTAAACCTCCTGTAAAAACATAGAGCAAAGCAGCAAGTCCCGAGCTGGTGCCAGTGTCCCAGTGCCACTAAGCACCGAGACCCTGTGCCCAGCCCTGCCTGCCTAAAAACTTCACCCCCAGGCCTCCATGGCCACGAGCTGGCAGGGGCTGGGAGCCAGCACCCCCTGCAACTCTCTGGAGACAGCAAAACACAGATTTCTAGTGAAAACTCCAGCACCTCACGTACTGGAAATGAATAACTCCTTTCATACTCTTTGTGAGTCAGTTAATAGCTTCTTTTCCCCCTGATTAATATCAATATGATCATGGTAAGGGCAAGAGTACATTTTATGCCTGGGCTGGTTAATTTTCATGATTATTTTGCAAGGCATCTGGATCTGCTACTGAGGCATCCATGTATTCATTACACTTCAGCAGCACATAATGAAGGCGCAAATGAATACTGCAAATTTGAGGACACTAGTTCAGTGGGAATAAGAAATTGTGTCAATGGAACAAGTGACCTTTTCCAAATTTCTGGTTGTGATATATGGTAGAAAATGTGAAAAAAGCAAACAAACAAAAAACCAAAAAAAACCCAACAATAAAAACCAAACCAAACCACCATGAATATTTAAAAACAACAGCTATCTTAAAATAGTAGGTTCTCAAAATAGAGGATAAGAGAAAAAGGTTCATTCACTTCAGGTAAGATTTCCACTCCGTCAAAGACTACGTTAAACCCCATCTCCCAAAAGTAAATCTAAATAAACACCACAGCTTCAGGTGCTGAAAGACTGAGTATTTTTGATCTACCTCACCATGCCCTGTCTGTGCTGGAAGGAGCTATCAAGAAATGCCCCTAACACCTTGTCACAGGCCATAAATTCACTGAGATTTTGGTTTTCAAACGTTTCTGAACTTGCAAACCTGGCTCTTCTGCAAAATGGCGAGGTTAAAACATTGATTTTTTGGGAGGAGTACACTGCCCCTCCACTTGCAAGCAGCATTAGCAGGCTGATTCAAATAGGACTCAGAAGAAAAATTAAGTTTGCTGATAGCAAACACCCAACACCACACATTGCTGTGTGAGGAGGGAAACCACTAGAAACGGAGAACCTGTCCCCTCCTCTGACAGGGTATTTTTCGTACCCTTGCTGGGCAGCCTGCTCGTGGACCTCAGTGATCTCTGGCCTCTAACACACCACATGACAGAAGTCCACCATTTCTCTCTTCTTCAGAGAAGCCCTAAAATAACCATGGAGTAATCCTGCCAAGGCACAGGTTGCTGGGGTGACTGTTTAACTTTGAAAGAGCATTTTTACCTATCCTTCTCTCCTCAGAAAAGTGTCAAACACCACCTCACCCCATGGCCCCCCGCATCTTTGGGACCAAGTGCTGCTTTATGCCCTTTTCCACCAGGAAAGGGGGGAGCCATCTCCCTAGCCTCATGCCACATGGTACGGAAATAGTCACCAAATCTCAGAGCTGACTGACCTGCATGTTTGTGCCTTTCCAAGCCCAAATCCTCTGGAGACACAATGAGCCAGGTCAGGAGAGGCAAGATGAAGACAGAGGTTCCTCACAGCCTTGACTTGCAGACCCTCACGGGGGTCCCCTCAGGCACCCACTGAGGGGACAGTGCTCCCCAAGGCAGCCTGCACCTCCTGCCTGGGCAACGGCTGCTCTGAAGAGCTGAGGGCTGGGTGAGGAGAGGTGCACACCTGAGCCCACTTGGGCAATCAGGCAATTAAGCAAGGTGGGGCAGGCCCTGCACCTGCACCAGCTGCTGCTCCCACATCCAAACCACCTCCTGCTGCTGCCCCCCCCTCATACTTCTCCTGCATCCACACCACCTGCTGCTTCTGGATCCACATTGCCTCCTGCTCCAACTCCTGGTGCTCATGCCCCATCTCATGCACTTGCACCATCTTCTGCTGTTGGACTCCCTCCTGCTCCTGCACCACCTTTTGCTTCTGCTCCTGCTCACATTCCTGCATCTGCACCCAGAAATCCTGACTCCATACACTGAAATTCAAACCAAAGCCATGCCCAAGCTGGAGATCACTAGTGACCCATGTGTGCTATGGGGCCGTGAGGTGCCTCTGCCCAGGGAGAAACCCACTTGTCAGCTGACGAAGTCCAGCTGAACAAGTCCACTCTGTGGTGTTCTCCCAGGAGCTGGGGAGCACCGCTGGCAAAGCAGCTTGCTTTGCTTGTATGGAGGAAACATGGGGTCTTGAAATATATGAATGACTACATTGCTCTTTTGTGTTTCTCTGCATTCAGATTTTACCTCCAGAAGCACATTGTACTTTTTGTTACTCTAAACTGCAATTAGCTACGAAAAAATGTCATTTTTTAAATTCATCTTTGCTGACATGTCTTAACCTCCTCAATACATATGTAATTCTTATCTCCCTCCTGCATTTTCATTAACTTGACTGGCATTACAGCAGCCACGGGGAATCCCCAGCCTTCCCCTGGTCCTGCGAACACGCATCTGGGGCTCTCACACAGTCAGAGCTGCAAAGTGGGTCCAACAGCCCCTCAAAACCATCCTGACATGGGGGGCCTTCTGCAAAGGGACTGACTATGATGCCACCGCAAAATGGTGCTGCTCACTCCCTGCCTTAGCAAAAAGAAAAGTGAATGCTAATGAGCAGAAGCAGTGCCATTATTCCAGGTCTATGTTATTAGTCAAACTGGTAATTAAATACCTCATGAAGGGCTGCTTACCTTCTTTTCGAATGCACCCAATGACCAGGAGCTTGAGTCTCTTCTGCACATCGAGGATTTGAGGGATCAAGAAACGATCTCACAGGTTGAAGCTGACAGAGGTCGAACCACTTACATAACTGAAAAAGAATATTAAGATCCGTAAGCAGAAGTTTTGGTTCCTAAAAAAAACCACTTTGGGCTGGTGGGAAGGGGTGTAACAACTTCCAGAGAAAAACAAAATTAAATTTAAGAATAATTTGCAGCGGTTTGGGTTTTTTTTATACCAGAGTAGCCAACACTGGTAGAAATGCTCCAGGAAAGCAGTAGATTATTTGTGTCTTCAAGTCAAAAATAAACACTTATATGGATTTATGCAGTTAAGCACAAGTTATCAGGCTCCACACAGACCTTAGTGGATGAAATTTAGTAACTGCAGCTCGCAGAGCATAAGAGTAATGGTCTCTGCTGGCCGCGAAAGCCACATGCTGGTATCACAGCAAGCTTGCTCTCTGGCACCCCTCTACGAAGCAGCTCCTGATCAGATTAAACATATTTCCCATCAGCTGGGGTCTCCGTGCTGGGGTGGGTGTAACAGGGCAGTGTTCTTGCACGCATCCCACGTTGCTGTCATTTCCTATTTCAATCCTCCTCCCTCTACCCCACACAACCAAGGAGCACCAGGACCTCAGCTTTCCTATGGGACTCAGCTGGGATGTGTGGGCTCCCCACAGGTGACACCCCAGTTAGGCAGCAGCATGGCACCACAGATGCAGATACACAGAGAGGACAGTACTGAGGATGCAGCAGCCCCATCCCTCATGTTTTGCACGGTGTTTGCTGCAGAGTGGAGGAGGACTGACCGTCACGTGCCTCGAAAGGAGCACGTTAGCTGCTCTCCTGGTTCAGCTTCCCCCAAACCCGGCTCGTGTGCCGTGAGGAGGCAGAGGGATGGGAGCTGAAACTGTGCAAGCGCCGGCAACTGGGAGATTCACTTCAAAAGTGCTCTCGTGACCCCAGCTGAAATGCTCATGTAGATGTAGCCAGAAACACTTTCAAAGTGGAAATGAATTAGAACTGGTTGAATTAGTCTCTGTGAATAATTTAGCTGCTACATTTTGCATTAATTGTTGAATAATTTATTCACAAATACATTTTCTCCATTATTTGACCTCTGCTGCAAAGTAATGAATGCTATTTGGCAAATAATTTACTGTACAATATTTATATGAATACATTAATTCTGAATATATTTCCTTATTACTCCATTACTTCCAAATTCACTGTTTGAGTGATCTCAGCATAGACAGCAGTCAGCCATCTTTTATAAGTAATTTCTATGGCCTGGTCTGGTTCATCCTAATTCAAATGTCTCAGTGCATATTCCAAAATATTTCAGCCTGTTCTGGGCCCATTCCCTCTGGATAAAGCCTGGAAACCTCTTGGAATAAACACAGCGATATGCGGGCAGGTGCAGTTGTGGGTAGCTTGGACTGGGGGAGCAGCAAACATGGGAAATATTCAGGCAGAGGTTTTTTGGGTTTTTTGGAAGGTGTCTGTGAGTATCCAAAATCTCACTGAAATTTGATGGGGACTAAACACATAATTCCAAAACTCTTAAAAAACCCATGGCCTTTGCTGAAATCCTTTTTATCTCTGTAGTACAATGATACAACCTACTCTTTATTTAAGTACCAGGGCAGTGGACTTTGCACAGTTAGAGTCATGGTGTAGAAGACGGCCAAAACCCACACTGCTTTAGAGACATCTTGTAACTCAGGTATTTAGGATGAGCAGGTGGGAAACTGGCTGAAAATATCTCCTCGAAATACATGTAATCAACACAAACCTCAGAAACCTCTCTGAAAACAACCTTTGCCCTCTCCTCTTGGACATGAGCAACACACCATCAAGAAATTGTGCTGGATTCAACTCTGCCTTCAGGACAGCTACAGCAATAGAGAAACAGCAAAGTACTCTGCATATCCAATTACGATGAAAGAGCATTAAAATACCTAGACAATATATAGTTGAAAGGATATTTGGTTCACAGATTCATGGCAAACATATAAAACTTTTTTTTTTCTAACCATGCTCTCAGGACCTTCAGTCCAGCAGTTCTCCCAGACAAAAGCAACAGGTGAACACCAGTTACATGAGCCCTGTGGCTGGAGGGCTCCACGTGACTATTTTGCTGCAATCCTCGGAACTAAGCAATGCATCAGCAAAGCCAGGAAGAAGTTCTGCAGGATTTTGTCACCCTTTACTTGCCATTTTTTAACGAAAAGCTGAAACATGAGAAAATCTTTACTGCTAGATTTGCTTAACCAAATTGACAGTTAAAGCAAGAGTCCCCTGCTATTTTCAATCACACTGACAGCTGAGTTTTTTTCTGGAGGAGGACAGCATATTTGACATAAATATTTAACAAAAAACATCCCTCTAAACATGAAGACTGGTAATTTTGAGCCTCTTCTACATTTAACCAAACAAACTGCTTGTTGGGCTGGCATTGGTGGACTTGTGATTTTGCATGTTCATAAATCAATCAACCATCTGGGACAAGGAACATAATCAAAGGGATTCAGACTCTTCTAAGCCACTTCTCAGCAGCACTATGTGTGGAAACTATGGAGCTTATCCATGCTGCAACAACCTACTCGATGGCCTACTGTTCTCCGCTGGGGAAGGAAGCACAGGAAAATCCTCATACTCTGTAATTTAATACCACCATTGCAGGTTGAAACACCTCAGACTGCACCTCTGGGAAAGGGTATAAAGAAGAGACAGAGCACTGTGTACATTTGGGATGATTTCATCTCCTTCATTCAGAGAGTAAATGTTGACTGAGACAAGACCTTTATCCTGCAGGGATCATATATATTCTCTGCCTTTCTTGTACCTTTTCCATGCTGCACCCTGGGCAGAGGAAAACAACCATTTCCTTCCCAGATTTTGAACTTCCTCTTGCCCCGAGTTTGAATAGATACCTGCTTGTACACCATAGCCAGCACTGCTCAGGAACTGAAGAGCTCCTGTTGCCTTCCTTTGGGTTTTTTTCTGTTTGTTTTTCTTTCTTTTTTTCCCTTTTTCCAAACATAACTGTTTAATGAAAATGTTTTCACTTTTCTGTGGGGAACAAAAATCAGTTCTTCTGGTGAACCTCCATCTGGAGAGGACTTGCTCATATACTGTCTAGAGCCATGCAAGAGAAAGAGAGCCATAAAGCTATAGACTGTCACTTTTGCAGTTTGTTCAAGATGTTTAGTTGTTGCTTTTTTCCCTGGGAATCCTTTCCTGGTCCAATAATAGTTTACACCCTTTATTCAATTTCAGATGGAAAAGAAAAGATTATCTGTCCCACATACACTCATAGATAGACTTGGTTGCAAGAAACGACTGCCAGCTTCCAGCTATCTCTGAACATAGGCACAAGCCTAAAAACTTGGAGAGCCATCTCCAGTACCAAACCTTATACATATCTCAGAGTGTGTAATTAGGTGGCAGATCTTGTTCACCACACAACAGGAGTGACATGCATTTATTTTGCATCCTGTGCATTGCTTTTCTAGTCTTTGTTACTTCAGTTTTAATTCATCGTGTCCATTATTCCCTTCTAAACAATTTATTTTATTTGCAAATGGAGGAAGCTGAGGAGACGTGGAGGGATTTGCCACTCTCATTTTTGTACCTGTTTGCTTACACCTACAGGGTGCTCATTCTCTCATGTCTCTTTCAATTATAAGCTGTTTTCTTCAAACGTCATCTCTAAGTAGCTTCCCAAGGAGACGCTAGCAGCTTTTTCTTCCTGCATTTCTCTCTTCCAAAGATACCATTAATGGTATTCTTTAGGATACCTTAGCATTACCTTAGGATGCTCTTTACCCCAATACAGACTATCTGTTATCTATTTTCTGGATTTCTTCTTCTCTGTATTGGGTTTGTGTGACATTCCCCAGAAAATCTTGCTTCTGATTTACAATATTTACATAAAGCTGCATTTGTTGGAAAATTTGCACCAGTGACAAAGGCCACAAAAGAGGTGGTACTTACAAGATTGTATAGATCTTGAGATACTCCAGTAAACAGGGATACATTTCACTGAAAATTAATTCATTTCATACAGTTGTTCAATTCCATTTGCTCCCAGTCATGGCTACAAATGATGCAATGATCTCCGTTCTGGATCTGTGGACAGATAATGAATAAGAAGTCCTTAACTGAGACTCCTGGCTGCATGACAAAATAGTCTTTTTTATAAACCAGAAATGATTGCAGAGGGGTGAGCAATTTTTTGGCTGTGTTTGCTTGACCTGATAGTGCTCACTCTCACAGTGGCCACGATCACGGACAATGTAACACCATGTAAAATCTCATTCCCTCATTAACCAGAAAACATGCTGATCTGCTTTTTTACCTGGCACAAGCAAATCCTGGGCTAGGAGCTTCATTTAGTAAACGGTCAGAATTACTCATTTCTCATTTCTTACTAGCTAGGTCTTTTTCAGTTTGTTTTGTGAAGACATTGAGGACAAGTAACCATCAGTCTCTCGACCAACTTCCTTCCTTCCTGGGAAGGTCAGGATGCCCTTGGTCCTGACTGCATCGACGCAGGAGGCTTCACAGCACTCAGCGCCTATTTCTCCTTCCCACATTTGTCTATGTCCTTCCTTGTTCTCCCATAACTCTATCACCTGGGATGGTTTTGACAATTCTTTCCTACATGCTCAATCTGATTTAGTTTCCTTATATTTCCCCAGAGACTTGAATTGCTGTTCATGCCCCATTTAGTTTCCTTTTAGAGAGAACACCACTCGGTGTAAAGGTAGTATCCCCAACCCCAGGAACAGGAAGAGGAGTATGGAGCAATTTCAAGGCTGCTCGACTTCTTTGGCTCTCACTTTGTTCCCTTTCAAACTGCTCTTCAAGGAGGATTCCCCAACGGACCTACAGAATTTAGACAGTGCACCTATTTGATTTCTCTCATTTCATGCACTCTTGACAGGAAATGCTTTGCCCACGTCTAAAAACACCGAGGAAAAAAAGAAAACGGGTCTTCGAAGTCCCACTTGATTTTCAGATATGCGCAGCTCACCTTGTTCTGTGGTTTGGCCTTCTCCTCTCTACTTCTGCCTCTGCCTAGTCTGATGTGTGTTTTCCTTCAGTGATACAGCAAACACCTGAAACACCATGTGATAAAATGGCATTAAAGAGGCTTATTTACAAATGCTCACATTTTCCTGGGTGAAATTTCCTCTTCCAAGATAGAAAATAGGGTGGAGCCTTTTAATAAATACCAAACCAGTAACTCTGGATTGTTTCCAATTAAGGCCAGTCCCCTACTGGTCTTCTGGGCTGCTCTGCCAACCCCAAAAACCGTTGCTGTGAAGGAGCTGGATTGGAGCATTTTGGAGAAGTACATGCTTCTCTTGCAGGCAGGCTTTAGAAATGTAAATGCGTGTAGGAGGATCTATGCTTCAGGCTGGCTCCTCTAAACAGAGCAACTTTTAATTAATTTTTTTAAATACTGCCACAGGCTCCTCTTAAATTGATGAGAAGTGCATTCTACTTTCCTTTACAGAAAGGCATTGTATATTACACTTAATCTGATTAGGCAGAAAAAAAACCCCAAGCCAGCTGTGCTTCTAGGGGTTTTAAATATGTCCTTTTAAACAGTATTTAAACAGAACACTGTTTATATCAACCCACTTTAATATGAGGTAAAGCACATTTAAACAGTCATTTTAAAATACCACACAATTATTACATTATTGCAGCCCCCTTGTTATGAAGACACCTTACAGAGGAAAAAATTTCTGAGCAAAACCTGCTGTCACCAAATTGTAATTTACTGACTCTGAAAGTGTTAAAGAATTAGAGCAATAGAGATTTCAGTTTATCCACTGGGGAAATGAGCCTTGAAACCTGTATCACAATGTATTTGGTTACAATTTCATTTCTGAGAGAAATTATAATAAAAAAATAATCACGTAAATCTTTTCAAATAAGGAAAGATGTGCTGGGGAATCAGGATGGGATTATGTCTCCTGGCCATTACTTCCATCCAGAGGACTTTATTTTGCAAAGCAGATGAATAACCTTACCCACATGAGCAATGAAAAGCCAATTCATCACTTTAAATCAATGGTCCCAGTTGACTTAACTGAGCCTTGAAAAAGGCCCCTAGGGCTACACTGTGATGGTGAAGGCTGCCTTGGTTATGGTGTTTGGGCAAAGCAAGGATCAGAACCTCAGTTTTGCTCTTTTTCCAATTTACTATAGTATGTGTTTGTTTGCTAATGGAAGGAAGTGTGAATAAAAAGGCTGCCATTGAGAGAGGTGAAATTGTAACCCAGCCTTGTAATTCGGGTATTCGTCCCAAGTAAACAAAACCAAACCTAATATTTAACTAATGACTCCGACACTCTTCTCAGGACTGGATGCATGAGGAGATGGTGAAGAGAAGGTTAAAACAGAGCTATAAGTAACCATGAGAGTTTAGGAGAAGAATCCCCCTATGTGGCCAAGTCGTATGTGTCATAGCAGGGAGCAACAGACTGAAACTAAAAAGAGGTAAATTGTAATTTGTGTTAGGTAGCATGAGTAATTGATCAATAAGGAACTGCAATAATTTGCCAAAGGATTTACAGGCATCCAAGAGAAGATGAAGCACTTCCAACTGTGTCATGCTGAGGAGAATCCGCCATTTTTGCAAATGGCTGGACAGTGGCATCCCAGAGTATTTAGCCAGCTCTATTATTTGTTTCTTGCTGGTGGCCTCTGTCACTTGATATTGAGAAAACCAAGGCAAGGTTATACTTTGTTGCTGCTTTTGTATTTCCTTCTTTCCTGTTAGTTTCTGAGCCAAAAGACCTAAGGCACTTTGGGGAACTCTTAAGATAACTGTTGCTGCAAAGTGCAGAAAACCTGGGCCCTTTTCTATACTCTCAGTCCCACCCAAGCCCTTACTAATTTCTTCAAAGAGAATTTAGGCCATGACTCAGTGCAGTTGACAGGTTAATACCATGGAGGGTATCAGATCATCTTATAAAGGATAATACCCATAGCTCACAAGATGTCCACATTGCTATTTACTTTACCCTGTGCAACATGACTCATGAAAACTTATCATCTATAGCCCAAAGACCAATAGAAAATTAAGATAATAAGCAGCAATAAAAAAAAAAAAAAAGCCCACCTTCCTGGAAAAATATGACACTTGTTTCACACTAACTAGCATAAGGCGCATGAAATCTACCTGGCCCTACTCATTTGGTCAGATCTTCTGATCAGAAACCTATGGGATCAACTCCTACCTCTTAGAGAAGGATATTGATTAACTCGTTACAGAAGCATCCCACCTTCTAAAATCATGAAAGTCTAGAAGAGTTCAAACCTCCTCACTAATGATTACAGGAGTTTTAATCACTTCCATTTTGAAATTCAAATTGGACATAACACTTGAGCACCTATAATTATCTTTGCGGAAGTGAAGAATTTCATTATGTTAAGGCACTTTACATATATCAGGCAGAGAAATTACAAGATTCAGGGACCAAAAACTGAAAATGTACAGACTCTGATTCAAAATAAGATTCAGAATTCCAGTGATGACGACAATTAACTACAGGAACACAGGAATGTGATGGATTCAACTCTGCTGTAAGTGAAGATTGGATGACATTCCCAAGGGTCTGTTGTAGCTCACACATAAGACAGGAGCAAAATAGGAGTTATAAAATGACACTTTTCTTTTTGTGTTATACATGATGTCCGAACAATTGCAATGACTCCTCCTGCCTTTACTGTTAACAAAATTTGCAATTGTTATTATAAGCAGTCCATGTTTAGATGCTTCATCACAGAATAAACTTTAAAGGAGGAAGTAATATTGTTAAACTCTAGAGCTCAGCTGAAAACATCAGTGCATGGCATACAGCTAGGTTTAATCTTAAATTGTAAAATTGGTATGTAAATATAATACTATCATTCATGATTTAAAAAGCAGCCAGTAGGACAGGAACCAAAATAACAAAAGGTATGAGCTGTAATTGTATCACTAGGCTTCCTTTATATCTCTAATAAAGTACTGGAGCTTAGTTGCTGCTGAGAGGAGGAAAAACCGATATTCTGGCTGATGTTGCAGTACAAAGGAAGCAGAGAATCCTCATCTGCAGATAAAAGAGACATAAGCTCTAATGAAGACATGCTTAAAAAAATAGAACCCCCTCCCAGTCTAATAGCCTGAAGGCATCTTAACTAAAATGTCTGAGAATGAAAACCGATCTGTTTAATTAATGCTGAGCTCTAATCGTTAACAGCAATTACATAACAAAAACTATCTCAAGACAGGGATTCATGCACTAGGAAATTAGATACAGTAGACAAAACAATAATTAAAGAGCTGAACATACTTGCTTCTGGAGCACTGTCTAGTACATTTGTTGTTGTGTAAATGAAGGATTGTACCTTTCAGCTGTGGCACAGCCAAACCATCTGGGCTGGCAATCTACGCAATGTTGGACTTCCAACATGTTATGTGATGTTCACTGCTATGGTTTGCTTCTATGCCCATGGCAAAGCTAGAAGCCGCTATTTCCAATGCTTGTCTTATAAATAGTTTGACTTAATGGGTCACTGAGTTGGCCTTTTGAGTAGCATGAGCCCTAGCATAAGGAGCAACTGCTCACAGTCTTTTCTGAAGCAGCAATGAGGAGGCATCAAATGAAGCCAGGAAGTAACAAGTTCAGAATACATGAAGGGAGATACGTCCTTCAAATATTGCAGAAAACTACAGATTCTACAGTATAAAGAAAATCCAGAAGTGACAGAATATCATGGATAGAAAAGGAAATATAATACTTCTGAGTTGGAAGTTGGAGCTGCAAATGCCAGAAAACAGCATGAAGACTAAGGAAGTAGGGAATGATTGGCTTGTTCCTCAGGTCTTACCCATTCCTGTTGCCTGATGCTGGCTGTGGCTGCACACAAGACACAGAGTCCTTTCAAGGGCATCCTTTTACGTGAAGATTTTGAGATTGAGTTTGTCTTTTTTTTTTCTTCCTCTTTTTTTTCTTTTTTTGGTAACATCCCATTAGGGTTCACTATAACGCCTTCAAACAGCTGAGTAACATGGTTACGTGGCAGATTTATGTAATTTCATGGCAAACAGCAAATGCTGGAGCCACTCTCCTCACCAGTGGCACACTTCCATCTCAATTACACCTTGAGCCCTTTGCCTTCCGCTGGTGCAGATCTGAGAGACACTCTTCAGATGGAGAAGGCAACAGCTGCAGCGAGCTCCGCTCTCCTGGTGGAGCTGGAACCGCTGACTGCCTGCAGCCAAAATGACCACATCTCTCCCTTGCGCCATTACAGATTATGCGTGATTACTGGGCTCATGCAATCTTGGCTCCCTGAGCTCTTTTTAAAAGAGCACATCTATCTGCTGGTACAGCAATCTTCGCTTCCAAATACCACGTTCCCTTGCTCTCCCTTTTGCTCCCGACACCTTTGTTCCCAGACACCATTCTCCCTCCTTTAAGTCCAAGTCTTACAGAAAAGACTTGGCCATCCAGCAGCAAGCAAACCGAATGGATCATTTTCTTGTCTGACTTGGATCTCTGCAATGTGCAAAGCTTTCACCTCCTGCTGACTGGTAGTCCCCAGGCATCAAGCTTCAGCGGTGTCTCTGAGAGATATAATATTTGATGTTATCAAGAAACTGCTGAGCTGCTGTGGCTGATGCACTACCCACAAAGCAGTCACTTCCACCCAGCCTAAGGCACCACCCTGGTTTAGTTCACTCGCTCCCTTCACAGGTCTTCAAGACGCTTGCTCAAATTTAGGTCATTTGGCCAGAATTGTCTCAGCTCCCTATGCAAGCCAGAAGCCCTTCCCCTCCCTCCCTCTCCGGTTATATTTTCTCAGCCTCCCCCTTCCCCCAAAAAAAAATCAGAGCAGAATTTTGCTCAGTCCATCTTTCCCTTCTGTCTCCTGCTCCCCGTTCATAGCACAAAAGCTTTCCTTTGTCAGATTTGTTGGCCTGTGACTGACAAGCAATTACAATAAGTAATTTCATTTCAGTGGAAGATAATAAAACGTGATACCATAACTACCCACAGAGCCTCCAAAGTATTCATGTTCACTCTAATAACCTGGCGAGATGCTGTTAATCTTGACAGAGGCTGCCCAGCAGGTGCTGGGGAGCTGAATTTTCATATTCTTTCACTGTTTGCTGATCCTTCCACAGGGAAAGCTCCAAGCTGTTAAAATGCAATGGCCCTGCTCTATTTTTTAATTACATTTAGTTTATTAGAGGCACAATCAGATGCATAACTAATCCTGGAGCCTGCCCTACCTTGCTGAAGAGGGAGAGGGAGGTCTGACTCATTTAGGCTCTCGCAATCTCAGATTCGTGGAGCGGTTTCCCTCTGGGAGACAGAGGCGTTGAAGGGGAATATGCGGCGGAGGGGGAACTCTGTTGTTTTCAAAAGCAGATGATTTTTACTGATACTTCCCTTCCCTGCCCAGGGACCCCTTCAATGCAAGTTGCCTTTGTTTTCAGATTTTCCTCCTAAAGCCAAGATGTGCCAAGGAAAGATTGGTGCCGATTTGCCATTTAAAATTCAGTCTGTCTATCCCCTCAGGACCAGAGTGCAAATAAGCTGCTGTGTATGGATGAGGGGACAGATGCACTTGGTGCCAAAGAATGACAGGCCTCCCCCTCAGAAAAAACGCATTTACCACACTGCAGAAACAACACTAACTTTCCCAGAGATGCCACCCCAGGATGCACATCAGCACAAGAGGAGCAGTATGGAAAAAGATGACAGTGGAGGGAACCTGAGGGGAATTAGGCCCTTATGGCCAAGCATCAGATATATACAGACCTTCTGCTTCAAAATATCTCCACTGGCTGTTTAGCATGCCCAACCCTAGGTCCTTAATCCGAGAAAGCAGAATGTACACCAGAAGCACATCAGTATCCCAACAGTAAAATTGTGATGCTCTAACCTCTTTGAAAGCCTGGGTATTTCTCAGGACATACATCACCTTGGTGCACAAGCGACCCGTGGCCTCCCACTCCTGAGCAAGCAGAATCCCGCCCTGCTGCCAGAGCAAAGACAAAACCACCCCCTCAGCATCCTGCCACCGCTGCAGAGGGGATGATTAATAGCACACATGACTTGCTGAGTCCAGAGAGGAGCTCATAACTGGGGCACGACAATCTGAACCGTGGCCTTCACAGAGATGAACCTGACCTCCCTGAACACAGTGCTGTGCAGAGAGGGAGCAGGGAGAGAGGGAGCAGCGATTGGTCAGACAGGTTTCCACAGCTTCAATGGTACTTTTTTTTGACAACCCTACTTTCAAAATTTCTGTAATCACAAACACACCATAATGGAGGTGAGAGGGCAGAGACCTCTCTCAGAGAGGGCCAATTCAGGAACTAAGTGTGAGGAGGCTCCTTTTAAAGAGGGAAAGCCAGAGGAGCTGCTCCCAGCCAAGGGCAAAAGAGCTTACAGACTGCTGCTAAAACTTACGTGTCCTCTTGGGAAGCAAAAGTCTACCTACAAGATAAACTGGAGGGCCAGCATGTTCCTCATTAAAATCCACCTGGCTGCTGTTCAACAGTGTCTTGTTCTTGTTAAATCCACAATTGTAATTAAATTGTTTTTCAGGCTATTGAGAAGTAACTGAAATGCTTAGAAATGCTCTGAAGGAAATGACAACAATAACTGTGATATGGCTGCCTCCATTTTCCAAAGATAACACGCAGATCTCTATCCACCAGCAGGTGGGTTCCAGGCCTATGATATTAGCTTTTTAGAAAGGAAGCTGTGTATGGCCCAGATCTCACTCCTTCCCAAACTAAGAGGTGGGAAAGGCATAATTTTAGTCTTCTATTCTTCAACTAATATACCTCCAGACCTTGCTGAATTTCAAAGGAACTCAGTAATTCAGTATTCATGGTGGAGAACGGTCCTCTGAAACACACTGCATGTACCTCTCAGACAGTTAATTCCTCTGCCCTCCTGTCATTTCTTTACAGCTAAATGAAGCTTTAGAAGAGAAAAGTAATATATATGTTGAAGATATCTGAGCTATGTTTTTCTCCAAATATTGTTCAAAGCAAAACTGCAAGATGTTCCTGGTATTGTCTGCAAATCTATTTATGTTACATCTTTAAATATACTTCCCTTTATTCCATAGAGCCTTCTTGAGTTTGCATAGTGAAAATGGAAAAAAGTGAAATTCTGTATTTCTTTAACACTGACAACCGGAGAAATAAATAACCTTGGGCTTTCTCTCCTCCAAGAAGAGAGGTGATGTAAGAGCAAGCTAAGTGCAGCTGACTTACCTGGGTTCAGAAGTATGGTCCAAACCAGTAAGAGAGTCTCACATAAAATAAAAAGGTCAAGAGTATAAAGATGTGATCTCAACGGGGAAGAGAGCCAAAAAAGCAGTTCGCTATTTAAATAGCTGATTAAACAAAATATAATTAGGGCTAACTTGGCCCCTTTCCCAGAGTTCATAAACTCACACAAGGAATCTCCTCTGGGGGCAGTACAGCCTGACGTGTGCCTTACTTAAATCAGGCCATTTAAGTAGCTGACCTTTTTTAGTGTCCGCTTCTGCTTGTTCATACACCCACATCTCTTTTGAAGCTAATCTTTTATATCACTGCCTGCCTGCTTGTGTCGTGTCTTCCCCACCTTTAGACATAGCAGAAGTCAAATTAAATAAACCAGAACTACAACAGAATGAGAAGTTGCAGGAAACCCTTTGCTGCATTTTTATTTGCTGAGCATCAGCCTGCCTTGCATGGCCTTGAAGGGCTGGGTGAGCCCAGCTCCCTATAGATTGAAAATCCCAAGCTGTAAAAGACAAAGCTATGCACAAAGCCAATCCATGCAGGTATTTTCCCTGTTCTCACCAAGCTCTCAAGTACATCAAAGACTCATTTTGTGCAGCTTCAGCAGCCTGATGTGCTCTCTGCTGGACTGGTACCAGTACCCCACTGCTCTGTTAAGACTGAGGAACAGATTTTTAGCAGCAAATTAAATCACTTAGGCACAAGCCCGCTCTTCACAGCTTCCAGACAGGTGGCTTATATTAATATTAGCCTATTGCTCAAGAGACTTGGCTTTCTATTTCAGTACTGACCATATGGACGTGTGGTCCATACGGTATGGAGCACAGGGAATCCCTCCTTTAAAAAGAAAAATTCACATTGGAAAAGAACCTGTGGACTCATAACCATGAATGCCAAGACAAAGAATGGGGGAAGAGTGGGATGAAGAAGCTGTAACTGCATTTCTCTCTGTCTAGAAAACTCAGTGAGTTCTGATACAAAAACCTTGAAGTCAAGAAGAGTCTTTGCATTGCCTACAGGAGGCTTTGGATCACAATTTGATTTGGGAAGAAGAGGGAGAATTGCAGCTATCGAGAGCTTTATTAAAGTGAAGCAATGACTTGAGCACAAGAGCTAGAGTAAATGAAAAGACTAATTATGATGCACTACTCAGGGAGACAGGTACGCTTATCCTGCACAATGTGTTGTGCAGGAGGCACCTCCCTTCCAGGTTGTTTGGATGGTTTTGCTTTATTCCGATTCCTGTCCAAGTTTATTTGCAGGGAAATAATATAAATTCAGAAAGTGACCTCCCAGCTATACACGTGGAAAATACATCCATCCAGTATGTCCAAAAGCTAGTCAAATATCACCTCCCAGTTATTTACAATGCTGCAAGTATTGATTAAAATTTATATGACAATAACTGATTTTAGCCAGAATTGATACTCCACGTATTCTGCACACGTGGCTATTTTTACACACTTTGGAGGAACATCAATGTCAAACACTTTCAGAGGAACAGAGTGAGCACAGTCATAAACAAACAGACCAATTCCAACAGTGTCGAATGAGGTTGATGGAGAGGAGTTTGTGGCTTTTGTATCAGAGACACTGGGAAATGTCTCAGGACTCTTTATTATCCCCATTAGAGTAGGCAGCACAGATGGATCTGTGAGAAGGAAGGCCATGAACAAATGCATATAAATATTGTGTAATTGCCCAAGGACAAGGAATAACTCCCAGCAGCCTTACCAAGCCTGCTGGATTTACCATTTCCATCCCTCCTCTATGAAATTCCTTTAAATTGTATCCGTTACGTGTCAGGACCAGAATGCCCACATGAAAACTCACCCTCCTGGCTGGTAGTTTTGCATTCACTTAGTCTTCCTTTCAGAGGATTACAGCCTCAAATTGGAAAAAAAAAAAATAGAAGAAAGCTACTTGGAGATCTCAGCCCATTAGTTTAAAGGTAAAGAGGAAAATGAATGGAAAGTCCATTTCAATGTCTAGCTGGGGAAACCTAGGGGTGCCTTAGGACCTGTGAGCAGCCAACATCATTTGCCAAAATTATTTACAACTCTATCCTTCTGCAATAAAAAGGCAGACTTCACCCTTTAACACCAAGAGCATGGAGGATAGCACAACTGCCTCTCAGATTCAACCTTTCAGCTGCCTGCCCTGCTTGTCACCCTCTCTTCTACTAACGACTCAGCAAAGCCTGCCCTTGTATAGTCCTAGTGGTGGTCTCCTCATGAGTCTTAGTCACAGCACTCAAGGCTGCTGGACATGTGATTATGTGATGCAGAAGGAAACTGTGCTCAGAAAAACAGGTAGACTCACCGCTGCCTGAGGGCATGGAAGGAACATCCTTGTGTCCAAGTCGCTCAACACACCATGCTGTGATATAAATCTGCTTGCTCACTCCCACCCAAGATCAGAGACTCCAGACACAAGCACCTGGCAGAAAAGGAATTAAGTAGTGCATAAAGGCTAATGTATCAACAATTTAGATGGCTTAAACTCTCTTAAGCTATAAAATCATATGTACTTTCATTGGCATCAAGATGCTGGTACTGTATCATGTCTGCAATACTCTGAGTCTGCATCTGCATGGCCCAGAGATACATTTTTGCTGCACTGATGCCTGGCATAATCAGGAGGTTTGGCCAAGTCATGCTGAAGGCTTTGATTTTTTTCTATCCTGCTGAATTAGAGAGCTGATGGGTTAAGAGGAAATCCTCCAGCTGTTCAAACACAAAAAATGAAACAGTGTTAAAAAAATGAAACAACAAACAACCACCTTGTCCCATGCTTTAACCACCAGCCAGCCCATTTTCTAATATAGGTGTGATTCTTTTGAATTACCAGCTGTGCCGGATATGAATTGATGACCACAAGGCTATTTTTCTACTAATTCCCATACTCGTTTAGACTCTTTCTCCTCCCCCTTTCTTCCACTTGGTTATTCTAACATGTTTTTCAAATGCGTCATCATTAACATTATTTCAATG
Source organism: Limnodromus scolopaceus (assembly GCA_028565335.1). NCBI lineage: Eukaryota > Metazoa > Chordata > Aves > Charadriiformes > Scolopacidae > Limnodromus > Limnodromus scolopaceus. Next base: position 42,772,295 of record JAOXNO010000078.1, read on the forward strand.
ATCAATCCCTCCTACGTTCATATGATTTTTTTTCTCTCCCCTGTTATGCTTTATGAGGGAAGGATTTTCTTGAAACCATTATACAGAGTTAATAACCTAGGGACTCAAATGTTCTTAAGAACACCTACCTCCTCCAGGGTTGGAGGAGACTGTGATTTCACTGAGGGACGGGTTCTAAACATGAACAGACCCAAATAGTCCATTCAGAACCATCCCAATTTTCCTGAATTTCCATGGACCCCTTCTCCAACAAGTTTCATTTGTCCTGGTGCTCTGTGGCACTGGGAAGAGGGAAGCTGGTATCAGAATCATGAAAGAATCAAGCAGTATTACCCATTTCCAGTTCAAGCCAAATCTTTGCCAGGCTTTGTAACTGCAGGGCAGTTCCAGCTCCGCAATTTGCCCATCTCGGGGAGTACTGGCAGGTTACAAACCTGCTCAAAATATCTGACAACAGTCTGAGGCGGTGTTCAGTGTCTGACACAGACAGAAATAAAGACATATTGCTTCCACCTTCCCTCCTTGACATGGAGGTAATCCCATCTCTCCGCCCAGAGAAACAACCACCCAGGCAATGACAGACTGCAAACTGTAGATTCAGCACATTTCGCAAACTATCTCGACTTACGCATCAGCATAATGATATTCCTCCTCTCAGGAAAAGATTCTGATAGCCCAGATCAATCTATGCACGAAGGTGGAGAGAATTTCCTTTTAGCCCTTTAATAAAATTATCTCGGTCATCGGAAGATCAGCAGTAGGAACTGGCTTGTGACAAGTGAATTTGCAGAGTCTGCTTTTTTTTGCATGTGTGGTTTGCTTTAAACCTCACTTATATAACACTTATTTATCACAGCCACACAGGCTAATTCATGTATATGTATTTAGTATAAAAGCATTTGAATTAAAGTTCCCAGCTTGTTTACTTTGAAGGACTGAATGCCCCCTCAGGAAGACATATTGATCTTAAAGGAGGCCGTTCTCTGATGAACACTGGTTCCTGCAATATTTATGGCATCTGGAGCCTTTTCTCTAGTCTTGATCTTTTGAAAAGAGATCCCAAAGGAGGGTGACAAAGCTCAAAGAGTAGAGGAGGGGGAGAAGAAGTACAAGAGGGGTCCCTTTGCTCTGAGTGTAACATCAAAATGTAAACAGGAAGGTGATCAAGGACTGTGGTCGTTTCTAAATTAAGCATTTAAAATATATATTAATGAATATGAGAGGAAAAAACCCATCGAGCCAACTTTATAGAGAATGCTAGGAGGGAAAAAAAAATCTGCAGCTTTTCTCAGTTTTGCAGCTCAATTCTGCTAATTTAGGCCATATCAACTGTGATTTTGAAGCCAGCCAAAAGAACTGATGTCAGTGAAAACATCAGAAAGTAACCTCTTCACTGTCTAGCACTTGCCATCTTTCTAATTACTCCACATGGCAATATCTACTATTAAAAATAAAATATTAAATAATTTTCTGGGTTTTTCTTTAGAACTGAGCTTCCACTCCATATGGACTGAGAGAATAAGGAGTGCACACTTGCTATCCACGTGATGGTCTCCTTCCTCCTTTACCCTGAAGGGAGATCATCATTCCTTGGTTGGTCTTTTTTTTTCATGGCATAGTAAGAAATAGACAAGGCAAAACACAAGCAGAAGGATCTTAGGGCTAGATTCAATGTTCCAAAGCGTGAGCTGAAATGTATTACTGACCCCTTATTTTGTCCGTACTCATTTATTCTCTCTAGCATTCTGCTTTCTCACCATAAACTGAGGTGATTTCTTCTCCCTTTTATCCCTGAGCTAGTCATAAATCACCAGCTGCAGGAGCGTTCTTCAGTACATGTTTAGCACATGCCTAGCAAGCGGGATCCTCATTCTCAGCTAAAGCCATTTTACTGCACTACAGAGGGTGGACAACACACCTGCAGATCCTGAAGTAGCTATTGTTCCTATCCCTACTGATCCCACAATGGGCAGGAAACATCCAACGTCTTGTGGGTCAGCTTCCTATAGCAGGAGAAACTGCTGCTGTCAACTGTGGCTATATCCCAAATTCATTTCATGCTGTTTGTGGCTATAAACAAGACATAGAGCAGTGGTGGTTGGGAACAGCAGGCAGGAGAGATCACCACTCTCAGCCCACGTGGATGACGAGCAAAGGCCAAGACTGACAGCAAACAGTTTTGCTGGTGGGGTGGTCCCCACTGCCTGGGCAACCTGCCTCCATGCTTTTAACTTGCTTCATCACATGCTGGATACAATCATGGGGATAACCCACCTCATATATACAAGTGATCTATGGACGCACATATGTATTTATATATCCTGAGAAAGGACAGATGGGCAAGGTATGCTCCACTGTTACCAGCCGTTCCCTTCACATTCTGCTTCCTCGTGGGAAGTGGAAATACAGGTAATGAGTAGAAAAACATCTGTTTCTCCCATTTCTGGAGGATGTGCTATGATATTCTGCAAAACAGGTAATAAGCAGAATCATTTGCACTGCTCTGTTGGATGGATGAGGCCTGTGAAGCTGCCAGCTTTGAGCTGTGCCTCCCCCCTCCCCTCCCCTTTATTGAGAATTTATTTTGTCAGGAAAATCCATGCTAATGTCAGAAGCCAAGGCTGAGCCACAGCTGGGAAAAGATGAGGCCGGGGGCCAGGATTACATTGTAAAAGACGCAGCTTTCAATCAGAGGGCTTTCTTGCACCTGGCTAAAAAGAATTTGATGGAAGAATTGACCAAAACAAATTATTCATGGGTGTAATGTGACAGTAAAAGCAAAGATTCCTAAAAAATAAAAATAAAAAGAATTTTAAAAACATTAGCTTCAAAACAGGTCTGGAAAGCTTGATTCCTCAAAAGCAACCTGCATCTGACTCTTCCTTGCAGGAACAGAGGATGTAAACTGGATGTCCAAAGAGGACAATAAAGGGATGATAGAGGTTTGAAAGATCAAGAACAGGATAAAAAAGTTGATGATGGCACATATGCTCCTGCTTGTACCTTTTCCACACAATACCAAGGACATGTATCTGCCTGCTATATTAAGATGAGCTACCAAAACAAAATTTCTCCCCAGAGCCTTACCAAGAGGAACTGATTACCCCAAGCTATTTCAGTGGCCAAGAGCAAAAACTTTTTAAGAAGCTGTTACAAAACCCATTAGTCATTTCTCTGAGTGCCTGGAACATGTACGCAGTTGTAGCCTGTGTGCAATATATATCCTCAGCTACAAACTCCTCTTGAGCCTTATTAAGAAAATCCCTCTAATTAGGCAGCCAGAGCTGTCAGTTGTCTCAGGCATCCTGCACTGACCTGAAGCTCTGCATTTCCCCACCATCATCCCTACCGAGAGTGGGCTATAACACGTGCATCCAAATCCTTTACCTGAAAGGGCCCTCTTGGCTCAGCAAAACAACCCTATGGCTCCAGATTAAGGGTGAATAGGAAAGACCAGCAGCTGCAGGGTCAAAGCCTGATGCCTGTCAAAGTCAGCACCGGCACTCCTCCTGATTTTGGCAGAGCTTGGATTTCTGCATTCATTTTGTTTCAATGTCAAGATGAGGGGGAGGGTTGAGATGTGCTGTCAAGATTTATACCTGAGAAATTAAAATAACTGATTTCAGGTTAGCTTTCTGTTTAGTTACTTGTTGCAGCTTGTCACCAAAGCGCCTCTTCCGGCTATATAAAGCACTCCCCTGGCTTAGTCACGTGGAAGATAGAAGTCAGAGCGCTTCTTTCATCAAAATTTTTGTTTTAAAGGGAGATCAGAAAAATGAACCATGGCAGAGGCTCAACAGGAGAGGTGGGAAATGTAGTGTTTACCAAGTAGTTCAGCACTGGAGAGATAAACGGACATTTGAGCTCATTTCACTACATAATGTTATTAGTTATATGAAATTAGACTGTCAAATCAAGCTCCATAAAATGCAAGGGGAATGCAAGAGGGCAAGAAGGAGAACGAATACACAGGGGACAAATCACTGTCACTCACAAAGGAGTGCCTGGCAGACTAAGAATTAAGTTCACTCCTCAGGGCAAGCCATCCCCAGCTGTTATAAATACATTTTAATGCCCCTGTCAATGTGCAGAAAGAAAGAGCCAGCCTTCCTCAACACAGCGTGTCAGGTGTTTTCTGTCATTCAGAGAGCTTGAAAGAGCCACATTTAGATTGCAGTTTTGTCACTTCTCCCTCTAGCAGTGCTAAGGCAACTTCTCCACCAGTCTGACGGAGCAGGCAGTGATTTTGGAGCAAAGCCAGTCACAGGCTGCTGCCTGCTTCGGCTCTCGGGAAGCAGCGAGAGCTGGACAGTGCAGTCGCTGCCACGCTCCACCATTGCTGTTTGCTAATGCAAACAGGGAGTTTGTTGGATTCCTTCAATCACCCTCTGGGCTGTATTGCAAAAAAATCACCAGTTAACAGGCTGCTTGGCTTTTCCTCCGGGAACTGACGTGGCAGGAGGACACTGGCCACACTTGGGTAGTAGGGGTGGGCAAGTCTCTCTGGCTGACGGCCAACCTACAGTAGACTTTGCTCAAGCTCACACCGGGAGCTGTTGCTTGCTGGTAGAGCTGTTCCCAGAGGGATGAAGTGAGGTCAAACCTCAAACCCTGAGCAAAAAGCAACAATGCTGCACAGTCCCCAGAGTATGGCGTTACCTCCTTTTTCCTGTTAGTCCAAGTCCTACTGCATTCCCTAAGCTGCAGCTCAGCTACAAACAACTTCAGGGTGACTGTGAGCTAGATTGGAGCCAATTATCTTTGCTACTGCTTTATTTTTCATTTCTAAAGAGCTCTAAAGCCTTTCTTCAGAAATAAATGCTAGAAGGACATTTTTCCCCTTGCTGTCAGACGGCTATGCAGTGTTACAGCTGTCAGCCCAAAACACCGTATCTAGCAAAATTGAAGCCAGTGCTGGGGCTCCTGCCGGGCTCCAAAATGGAGGTTGGTTCAGCTTGAGGTGAGCAGCTCTCAGATATGGTCCCATCAACCCAAGAGGAGTGAAATCACATCCCACCTTGTATATGCACTTTTGGATTTCTGCTGCCTTTCACTTCCCTCTGAAACACAAGTTTGGCCCCAGCTAGACTGATCTCTGAGCAGGTTAGGAACTAGGCAGCGTTTAGCATGCAAGGAGACGAAACAGAATGCAGCCATGAACAGGCAACCCAAATGGGGGACTTAGGAAGAGGAGCTTATTTCAAAGAGAGAGCACCTCCATGAGATGAATGGGCTATTGCAAGGCAGACCACATCCAGCTGCCCTTCGGAAGAGACAGGCTTACAGGGCGAGACAAGCTTCATGCTTTCCTTCAGAGTTCGAGTCAGTATTTTGTTCTCTTCCTGGCATCAGGCCCATGGATGACATGGCACACCCTTCCCTGTCCCCCCCAGTTATACCCATGCAACAGCTTGCTAGGCTTTGCTCCAACCAGAACACTGAAACAAAAAAAAACCCAAAACCAACAAGCCTTTGAAAGTCACTGAAGCCCTTATTACTGCACTGTCATGACTTGAGAGCATGGCTCCACGATTATTTGGATGACAACAAGCGTGAGGTAGCAGACATCACTTTTACTGCCAGCAGTCAGCCCGAGGCACAGATTCAGAGCCACAGCCTATTCCTTGGCAGGCAGATGTTGCCAAGGTCCCAGTAAGTCACTGCTGGGGATGATAAAAATGAGATTGCAGCTCTTGCACTGCTACTTCTGGTGCTCTGCTGACGTGAATATCTGACCTTGGGCCTTGACTGGTACAAACTGGCATCACCTGCTTGAAGCCAACCCAAAAAGATGGACAACCACACCAGCTACAGACCTGACCCACAGTGATGCCCACAGCTGCAGGACAGAAGCATCCTTTTGAAGCAGAAAGGCTTTGTTTCTATGATTTGTTTCATTCTCATTTTATTTCTAAATGGCTCTTGTTTGCCTGCAGTCGCTTCAGCAATAGTTCACGTACAGTAACATGCCAACCCACTGCAAAACGTCTCAGAAGAGATATTTCACTCAGCTCAGCAGCCCTTAAAGGGAAGCGTCTGCTGTCAGAGGCGTGTGCTCATCACCCATTGATGCATGGGCCTGTCTGAGAGCAGACTTTGGTTCACTGCGTACCCCCTGCGAGAGGGAGATTTTATCAGCATTACTGTTGTGGCAGTTCTTTAAAAACCAATGCGGGATCTCATATTTCTGGAAGCACATGCACGCGATTTACAACGTTACAGCCAGCAGCACCACAACACAGATTACTTAATATATCATTTCCTGGGAGGGAAAGGCGGTTACTAAGGCACAGGGAGGTTTCAGTTGGGTGAGACCTGGCCATTATCTACAGAAGTAACTGCTTCAGAGATCACACTCGCTATCTGAACTTCAGCTGGAAGTAAAATTGTATCCCCAAAACTGGAGCTCCCATTTCATTCCACCCTTACTGATACAAGGCCAAAGACTTCCATCAGAAATGTCACACCAGTAATTCCACTTATAAATGTTCACAAGACACACAGAGAAAAGGAGCAAGTCTCAACAGTTGGCCTTGTCTTCCTGAGCTTACGGACACAGCACTGGGACCAAACTACCGTGATACAAAAGAGGGAATGTCCTGTCCTCTACCATTTGTCATTAAACTGTCCTTATAATCAAGTTGTTTTTTCTAGTAGATATAAAAAACCCACCACTGATGATGGCATAACAGCCTAAATGTTTTCAAGTTGCTTCTCCATTTGCTATGATTATTAACCAGCAGCACAATGAGAAGCAACAAAGTGTTTTCTAGGTAAATACTCTCTGAGATACCTGTCCACAAGGCTGTATTAGGTCTTTGGAAGAACCCACTGATCTGATCAGAGATGGTTGATAACTAGATTAAGAAGTGAGTGCCTGCTTGTTATTGGTGAGGGTCAGGGATGCTTATACTTGACTTCAGTGAATGCAGGTTTTCTGTCTAAGCTAAACTTGAGATGGTGCCACTTCTAGATCATCCACTTGACACTAAGCTCCATGTGAAGAATACCACATACAAAATTAACATCAGGTTACGCAAAGTTACTGTCTTTCATCTTCTGCATTCTGTGTTGATTTTATTCTCCGACTCCCAATCCACAGACATCAAGTTTTCTCCAGGAGTTTCTGTGGAGGCCTGCATGTAGAGGGTGCCAGGAGCACAAACATGGTTCTTTAAACAGCCACCAGTACAAAACATTATGCGTGTTCTCACTCAGCACAAAATCCCTGCCCTTGCTTTCTGAGAGCTGGGTGCCCAGGGCTCCCACAACCACCTTCAAACACAAAGTGAGTCCATGACATCCAGGGCTCTGATTTTCTAATATATAACTTAGCTGAAGAAAACCATCACACATCTCTCCCAGGGTTTGTAACCACAAGGTGTAGGTTTATGCTAATATACTACCAACCACAGAGCACCCAATCCAAACAGGCTACATGAACTCCGCAAAGAAATGAGAGGGGAATTAAAAATGCTTCATTGCATTTACAGCTCAGCAGATTGCATGAAAGATATGTAGGGTTAATTAGGTTACATGTCCTTAGTGATGTGTCATCAATGGTGGTATTAAAATATCAATATTACCAAAATCTTCTTCACTGAAATAATATGGTACCAGTGAAAGCGTGTTCATTTATATCAGAGCCTCAGCAGTTCCCACTGAGGGGGGGAAGTTGATTTTGCTCCAGGACACAGGATGACTTGCTCTGCCACATTCCCTGCCTTAAAAAAGTTCACTGGGACGGTGGAGACCAGGAACTCCAGGTTTCAGTGTGGAAATGTAAGAGGAAGGGGAGAAAAGGAGAGAAGTTATGAGTAGCCTGACTTTGTCCTTATCTTTCAGCATATCAACACAGAGCTTAATAGAGTCATAATGAAAGTATTCTTGGGTACATGTGCTTTTCCAGCAGGCTTTGTAGCTCTTGTATAAGACAGACAGCTCCATCTCCTGGGATATAACTCAGTCCCTGGGCCATTAACAGAGTCCTTGAAAGGGTTCATTCTCCTTATTCTATTTTTTTCCCCAGTGCTGAAGAATCCCCTGTGAAAGTATTTGGTGAACGTGTGGGAGTTGGGGGAGGAGAATGCCTTCTTTTGCTTGTTTTTAGATGGTAGCCCTTTGGAGATGGCTAACAGAACACTGTCAACAACCAGCTTGCAGGCTTAGGGTTCAGAAAGACCATAACCTGCTGGTTCATTTCAATGGATGCTGATGTGTGTCCCTGGATTTCCCTCTCTTGAGGGCACTGTTAAGCAGCCAAATCACTGTCCTTTCCCCAGAGCATTCCCAGTGAGATGGCACTCCTGCTCCCAAGGAAGTGCCCCTTTTTTTTTTTTTTAAAAAAAAAAAAAAAAAAAAAGGGAGCTGGGCTTCCAAACTGGAAACCTCTGGGGCTCTGGGTTTTTATAACTTATGCTGCAATACTGAAAGCCCCCTCAAACCCTCACCCAAATCTGGGGACTGATGCACAAGACTCATAAAAAACCCACAGGGTTTGGTAAGAATTTTTGACTGAAATCACAGTAATAATTCAAAGGTGTGGGGCATATAACTGTGGAAAGCAAAATAATTTAACAAAATACATTACAAGAGTTAATACCCGAAATTAACAACAAACTCTTGAAAACAAAGCAGGATATGGTCTAAAAATACTTTCTGCAAGTACTTGTAATGAAACAACAACAAGGTAAAACTGCAGCTATTTTTGATTAGAAAATATTATTGAGTTCCTATGGGGACAGTGTCTAGCAGCTTCAGCTAGGGAGGACTCAGTTATTAACTAAGGAATGCACACTACACATGAGGGTACATAAATTCCCACTCCAGTCAATATCTTTGCAGGTACAGCCTGAACAGCTTTGCCAAGGAAAGCCCCTTGTTCAGTTCTGCAGAGGACCCGCTGACCAGAGCTGTACACTTTCTGTCACGCGAGTGAGACAGTTTACATCAGCTCTGAAACAGAGCTCGTGACTTCTGAAGCATCAAACTGGTACAGCCTTTCAATATTAACAGAGCTCAGCTGCAGTGTGTCAGACCAGGCTAGTAGTCAATGGATGAGCAAAGGCATAACGCTGGAGGACATTAAAAGGCAAATCATAAAAAAAAATTACTTTATAGCTTTGCAATAAAAATGGGCATATAAAAGAGGTTCAGAAGAAATTGCTGCTTCATTCTAAACCAAGCCTGGAAATTAGCTAGAATTTATCAGACAGCTTTTGGATCAGAGATGCAATAAATGCTGATGTAGTTGTTACTGCAGGTCTCTGATCTATTGTTCAGAATAGAAAATATAAACTTATCTACAGTTTATCTTTTCCCTTAGGTTCTTTCCTTTTTCATTGCTTTCCTCTTTGCTTCAAACAATTAAATGATACTATAGATAGTGCCTGCTTGATACAGGTACCCCACAACTAGAGCTGTGTTACTCTGAGCTCCGCCAAAATAATCTGTTGCATTACATGCCACAGAGTGCTCGTCAGCTCATGCCAACACGGGTCAGCTACATACTTGGGTCACAGAAATTGCCCTGAAACAGTCTTAGCTATCCAGGGATGGAGGGCAGGAAGTAAGAGGAGCGCGTGCAAATGTGCAAGAAAACAAATTTATCACTATCCCCAGCAAGTAACTTATCACATCTCTAACAGCTAACAATTTGCTTGCTGTTTTCTTATGCTGAAGTTCCATATTTTGTAGAATAGGAATTAATTTCTACTGATTTACTAAGCAATATTTTAAAAATGTGAACTCCTGTTTCTCATTTCAGAGCCAAAACAGATAGAAAATAAAGCTCCATGGTGAGATAATTCCACAAGTTCTCATCACTGTCATCTCTCTGCTCTTGGTAGCAAAGTGCCTGTGGTGGGTTGACCCCACCACAGCCACTCTATCCCTCCTCCTCGTCAAACGGTCAGGGGAAAAGAAAATATAATGAAAGGCTCATGGAGCAAGATAAGGACAGGGAGATCACTCAGCAACTACCGTCACAAGCAAAATAGACCCGACTTTGTGAAAATTAATTTACCAATCCAATCATAGTAGGATAATGAGAAATAAAAACTCAATCCTAAAACACCTCCCACTCCTCCCTTTGTCCCAGGCTCCACTTCATTCCTGATTTTCTTTACCTCCTCCAACAGCGCAGTGCAGGGGGACAGGGAATGGGGATTATGGTCAGTTCACTACACATTGTTTCTGACGCTCCTTCCTCCTGAGGGGGAGAACTCCTCACACTATTTCCCTGCTCCAGCATGGGGTCCCTCCCATGGGAGGCAGTTGTCCACAAACTTCTCTAACATGAGTCCTTTCCACAGGGTGCAGTTCTTCAGGAACAGACTGCTCCAGCATGGGTTCCCTGCAGGCTCACAACTCCTGCCAGAAATCTGCTCCAGTATAGGCTCTCCATGGGGTCATAGACTCCTTTGGGCACAACCACCCATTCCAGTGTGGGGTCCTCCACAGGCTGTGGATGGATATCTGCTCCACTGTTAACTTCCATGGGCTGCAGGGGGACAGCCTGCCTCACCACGGTCTTCATGGGAATCTCTGCTCTGGCCCCTGGCGCATCTCCTCTCTCTCCTGCATTGACCTTGGTTTACTACATAGTTAGTTCTCTCTCTCCGGGTTGCTGTCATGCAGTTGGGTTTTGTTTGTCCTTCTTAAATATGTTAGCACAGAGGTGCTATCACCATCACTGATTGGCTCTGCCTTGGCCAGCAGTGGGTCCATGTTGGAGCTGGTTGGCATTGGCGCTATTTGACACAGGGGAAGCTTCTAGCAGCTTCTCACAGAAACCACCCCTGTAGCCCCCCTGCTACCAAAACTTTGCCACGCAAGTCCAGTACAGCACAAAGTGATCCCTGACCTGTACCGGAAGCAGCCATGTATATGTCAGTGCCTATGTCTGTGCAGCCCAGCAAGTGCAGGATGAGGAAAGGAAAGAGCACATCCAACTGCATAGCAAGATTAAGAGCTATCTGGAAGGAACATTAATTTTGGCCAAGAAGACTGTTTTAGCTACTAGAGATTCCATAATGCCTTTTAATGTTCACACAGGAAGAGTCACCCTTTAATTTCAAGGGCTTGTCCAAGATGCTCCTTGGCAGTGAAGTGTGTGGGACCTGCTCCAGGTATGAGCATCCCCTTGCCAGGACTCAGACTGAGGTTTCAGGGTCTGCTCAGACAGACCTTCATTTATGAAGTCTGGCACACTGGGTCAGATCACGGGTATGTATTAGCCCCTGTTAACCCTAGTTTTTCCTCATACAACTCACTGCTCCAGAGAAAGGTGACAGTTCCCCACACACTGGCCCTAGACATCTGTGCATAGCCACATTTGCCAGGGAGAATGGGGGTGGGGAGGGAATAAAGCCATCCTGAGTCCACTGCCAATCATCTTACATCCTGAAGCATGAGGTTTAATTACCCGTGTCATTAGCTTAGCTTGCATCAAAAGTAGCATTTAACAGATAACATAAAAGACTACCATACAAGCTCATTATCTCCTGGCTATTGGAAAAAAAAAAAAGAGGTTAATTTGGTAGAAATTAATAAACAAAGCAGAAAACAAGCCACAATACAACCATGACCTAGAAGCACGCGGGTAAAGCAAAATGTAGTCCTGTGTTGGAAAAGATGTTTTTGGAACAAATGTTTAAACACAGATAGTGAATTTCCTTTATCCCACTCTTTAATAAGGGAAATTGCAAGAGTTTTTCAAAACAAGGAGCCATGAATATTCATAATTAGATAAACATGTCTCCAACAAGAAACCTCTGCGGATGTGTTCATCTCTGGCAGTGTGTTTTGTGGTACCTTTAAATATGAAGAGAGCAGCTCCTTTGCTCTCCTGACTTGCACAATCCATCAGTGCCTGTGCAGCCCCAGGTCCCTGCAGGCTTCTACCACAGCTCATTTCCCGTAGCACCAGTTAGCACTTCAAATGCACCGCCAAGAATGAAAAATGAAAAAATAAATTGGATTTGCCAGGGGCCCTTGTGCCAGACAAAAGGAATAGGAAAGAAGAAGGTAAGGAAAAACCATTACTGACCTTCCTCCATTGCCAGGACACTTGCTGGGGGAGAAAGGAGCCAAGATGCCTCTTTTTGTTTCCTCAGGAAGGCGGGAGGTAAGGGGGAGACTGAGAACCGGTGCTGGTGCCAGACACTGTGTGGACAGGGGCTCCCTGCTACCAGCTGGGTCGGATTCACTTCTGTGCTGCCTTGCCAACGTCCCCGATGTTTCCTTCCTGCAGAGACAGAGCCAAACCATGTGAGATGGAGTCAAATTAAATTACTGGGTGATTTTTGTGGCTTGCACAGACCATCTGCGGGATGGGAGTGATACAGTCCCATGGAGTCCCCAGATCTCAAACCGGTTGGGAGCCTGAAGGCAGCAGGGTCCCAGCAGCCTTCATGTGGTGCCTGAGCCTCAGGAGCCCGAGAGAGTGGGAAGGATGGGGAATGCAAAGAAAAGAGGGGCAGAGTCTCAGCAGAGTAAACCCACCTTGTTCCAGCCTTTCCAAGGCTGTTTGCATTGGCTGACCATCTATCCACAGAACCACTTAAAATGCATCAAAGAATCCCCTCTGCTTTCTAAAGCAGCTTGGTCCCACTCCATAAAGGCACATATCCATTTCCACTTCCTCTCCCCTTCCAACCTCACCTCATAAAGTGTTTTTTAAATGCATGCCACAGTGCCAAAAAACCCACCCCAACCCAACACCCACCACCTCAACCCCCCCATCTCTTCTCTGCTCCAAAGAGCAATTAAATCCCATTACCCTTCAGCTGGCTCACTCAGGCACATCGGTCACTGACAGCCTGTGAAACTGTCATCGAGCTATCATCAGCACGATGGCTCTGAGCTGCTGTTGCTGAGCCACCGGTGCTGCTCAGGGAAGCCTCAGTCACAGGTTTGCCTAATGCTCACTCCTTGCTTGCACAGCCATCTGCTGGGGCAGGCACAGTTGTTCTCTCACTGCAGATGGGAGTAAAGCACACATGTGCAAGAACCTAACGCACAGGGCGATCCATGGGCTCACAATTAGGTACCTACCTCCAGAAGCAAAAAAACCACTACAGCACACAGTGAAACACAAAAGCAAGGCTGTGAGCTGACAGAAGCAGGCTGCACGTGTGGCAATGCAATCAAAAATGTCCTGCTTTCCTTCTGCTTGAATTAGTGAAGCAGTTTTACCCCCTTGTTTTGCAACTAGGTTTGAGGTAACATTTTGAATTCCCTTTGATTCCTCTGGCCTTTTGAAGGGTTTCCAATGGGCCCTGCAGCCATGTCATCTATATTAGCCCCTAAAACATTGGCTATTTCCATCTGCCAGTCACACAAACACATCCCAAGACTCGAGAAGCACGTCACCATGTCTCAATCTTCCTAGTGGGAGCAAAGACTGCCTTACAAGAAAGACAAAAGCCATCAGCACAACACATGACAGAAAGTAATAAAAACTGCATCTCGATCAGTCAGGAAATCCCCTGAAGGAAAAGGAGAGCTAAGGGTTTGGAGAAGAGTCCCTAGCAGACTAATCTCAGCCAATCTATTCATGCTGAGGGTTCAAACGTGGCTTTGTTCCGAGTCACAAGCAAAAAGAACTCAAAAAACCCACCTCACTTTAGGAGTATATAAGAGGAAAGCAAAAAAGCCATCCAGAGCATCAGGTCTGCCCCACCTTGTTTCAGACAACCCTAGGCATGACACAAGGCTATCTTAGAGGGTCAGGCCAGCTTACCCATGGGCACTTTAGAGGGTCACAGCTACAAAAGACTTCATCCCTTCTCAACTCAGCCTTTCTAATAATAAGTCAAAGTATATTCCCTCTGCACTTTGGTCCCTGTACACGACTCAGTAAAGAGCACAGTGAAGACAGACATGACTTCTCTAAAACCTGCGATCCTCAAGATGCACCAAAATCACGTATCAAACAACAGTGACACCTTAAAATCACAAGTGACTTCTGAGAGTGCTGGCTTCTATTTTTGGAAAGCAATTCCTTTCCTTGAAGTATCTTGTTTCAAAAAAATAACAGTTTTTTCTCCCTTCTGTTGATACTTGTGACAGAACGATCTCAAGGTCTCAATTACTCTGCACTGGGTGTGCTAATCCCCTTAGAGATAACGTGTTGCAGTCACTGTGAAAACAGGCACTTAATGAGATGATTGAAAATAGTAATCAGGCACTAGGTGAAATGCCTAACCTCTGGCTATTTGGGATTACTGACTCTAAAGGAGAAGTTGAATTATTTTCCTATTGCATTTATTAACAAATCGATACACTTTTTTTTATCCTTACTTCAAAAATACATAAGCAACGTGCTTCATTTCACAGAACTACAATACTGTCACAGCTGAGACCACAGGTCAATGTGGCTGAAGCTGTAGATATCAAAACTCCGAGGACAGATGGACTTCTGAATGCAGATATTGAGAACTTACTCAGCAGAATCCATACCTGTGTCCTGGTGAGAGACCTTTCCTTCCTTGAATTCCTCCTTTGCAGTCAGTTCACAGACAAATGCCTGCTACTGAACAAGTGCAACTTTCCTATATTTTCCATGTTGATGTTATCCCCAGCTGGTTTCCCTGGCAGGAGCAACTGTGACCACAGCTACAGGGGAAGAGCCAGTTTCTCCAAAATCCCAAAGTGTCTTGGTTTCATGTAGGCAGAGAGCACTTCGTGCCCATCAGTAGAAGAGTTGTTGGCACTGGTGGAAGCAGATGGGAACCAAATCTAACAACAGGGTAACAGCCCAGGTCCTGCAAGACAAGGACTCTCATCCACAAGCTTTCACAGCATGTCAGTGAGAAAGAAAAGAAAAATCTAATGAAAAGCCTAAAACTGGTCTGCATGCTAGAAGATGTTTCTCCTATCTCCTTACCATGAGATATGACCAGAATGGAATCCCAGTAAGAAACTATATGGTCTCTATGAGAAGTCTTGATGAGAGAAGAGAGGAGAGAAGAAAGGAGTCTCCATCTCAAGCTGAGAGGAAGTGAAGAGTGAGAGGCCAAGATCTATGCTGGACCTTGTTCTCACCAAAAAGGAGGGGCTGGTGGGGAATGTGAAGCTCAAGGGTAGCCTTGGCCGCAGTGATCATGACATGGGGGAGTTCAAGATCCTTAGAGCAGCAAGGAGAGTGCATAGAAAGCTCACTACCATGGAATTCAGGAGAGCAGAATTTGGTCTCTTCAGGCATCTGCTTGGCAGAGTACCGTGGGATAAAGCTCTGGAGGGAAGAGGGGTTGAAGAAAGCTGGCTAATATTCAAGGATCACCTCCTCCCCGCTCAGGAGCAATGCATCCCAAAAAAAGAGGAAGTCAGGCAAAAACACCAGGAGGCCCAAATGGATGAACAAGGAGCTCTTGGACAAACTCAAGCAGAAAAGGGAAGCCTACAGAGGGCAGAAGCAGGGACAGGTAGCCTGGGAGGAATACAGAGAAATTGTGCAAGCAGCCAGGGATCAAGTTAGGAAAGCTAAAGCCCAGTTAAATCTGGCCAAGGATGTCAAGGGCAACAAGAAAAGCTTCTACATGAACATCAGTGATAAAAGGAAGACTAGAGAAAATGTAGGCCCTCTCCAGAAGGAAACAGGAGACCTAGTTACCTGGGATATGGAGAAGGCTGAGGTACTCAATGACTTTTCTGCCTCAGTCTTCATGGGCAAGGGTTCTAGCCACACCATGCAAGTCATAGAAAGCAAAGGCATGGACTGGAAGAATGAAGAACTGCCCACTGTAGGAGAAGATCAGGTTCAAGACCATCTCAGAAACCTGAAGGTACATAAGTCCATAGGATCTAATGAGATGCATCCACTGGTCCTGAGGGAACTGTCGGGTGAAGTTGCCAAGCAACTACCCATCATATTTGAGAAGTCATAGCAGTCCGGGGAAGTTGTGCTGACTGGAAAAAGGGAAATATAACCCCCATTTATGAAAAAGGGAAAAAAGGAAGACCTTGGGAACTACAGATCAGTCAGTCTCACCTCTGTGCCAGGCAAGATCATGGAGCAGATCCTTCTGGAAAAGATGCTAAGGCACATGGAAAATAAGGATGTGATTGGTGACAGCCAACATGGCTTCTCTAAGGGCAAATCATGCCTGACAAATTTGGTGGCCTTCTACAATGACATTAGAGCATTGGTGAATAAGGGAAAAGCAGCTGATGTCTCATTTACCTGGACTTCTGCAAGGCATCCGAAACCATCCAGCCTGACACCCTTGTCTCTCGAGAGACATAGATTTGATGGGTGGACTACTCAGTGGATTAGGAGTTGGCTGGATGGTTGCAGTCAAAGAGTTGCAGTCAACAGCTTGATGTCAAAATGGAGACCAGTGATGAGTGGTGTTCCTCAGTGGTCAGTACTGGGACTGATGCTGTTCAACATCTTTAGTTGCAACATGGACAGTGGGATTGAGTCCAACCACAGCAAGTTTGCCAATGACACCAAGCTGTGTAGCACAGTCGCACACTGGAGGGAAGGGATACCATCCAGAGGGACCTGGACAGGATGGAGAGGTGGGCCTGTGCGAACCTCATGAAGTACAGCAAGGCCAAGTGCAAGGCCCTGCACCTGGGTCATTGCAATCCCAAGCACAAATACAGGCTGGGCAGGGAATGGATGGAGAGCAGCCCTGAGTAGAAGGACATTGTTGGTGGACAAGAAGCACACCATGAGCCGACAATGTGTGCTTGCAGCTCAGAAAGCCAATCACATCCTGGGCTGCATCAAAAGAAGCAGGTCTAGGGAGGTGATTCTGCCCCTCTGCTCCACTTTCATGAGACCCCACCTGGAGCACCGTGTCCAGCTTTGGAGCCCTCAGCACAAGAAGGACATGGGCCTGTTGGAGAGAGTTCAGAGGAGGGCCATGAAGATGATAAGAGCGCTGGAGCAGCTGTCCTATGAAGACAGGCTGAGGGAGTTGGGGTTGTTCAGCCTGGAGAAGAGAAGGCTCCGGGGAGACCTTTAGCAGCCTTCCAGTACCTAAAGGGGACCCTACAGGACAGATGGGGAGGGACTCTTTGTCAGGGATAGGATGAAGGGTAATGGTTTTAAACTGAAAGATGGGAGATTTAGGTTAGATATCAAGAAGAAATTCTTTACTGTGGGGGTGGTGAGACACTGGAACAAGTTGCCCAGAGAAGTTGTGGATGCCCAACCCCTGGAAGTGTTCAACCTGGTCTAGTGGAAGGCATCTCTGCCCATGGCAGGGCGGGTCCAAAATAAATGATCTTTAAGCTCCCTTCCAACCCAAACCATTTTATGATTCTATGATCTGCCTTAATGTTTTCATCTGTTTATATCTACCCCCACCAGTCAAGACCTTCTGAGTACGTTGTTTTCCTGGGAGGACTCCACTTTTCAGATTAATAGCATAACAGAAAGCCCACACTGCAATTCCTCATGTCACTCCTCCACAAAGCAGGGCATTGCACATTCACAGGTAGGACTTGTACCACAGCTCCTGCTCCTGAAGGGCCTGCACGCTCCACAGTTTTCCTTTTACAGAAGTGAGAACCACCACCAGGTATATAAGCACTGCATCTCAAGACATAAACAAGAACCTAAAGCAACCAGACCAATTTTGCCATTAAATGCATATTGCCACCATAAGGCTGAAATGAAGGCCTGAATCTGAATGTATTGTTGACAGGAATCCATTTCCAAAGGCATCAATTATTTATGATTGCAATAAATCATTTACAAAGCGCTGTAAATTCCAAACAGGGTTGAACAAACACAAGGCTTCATCATCACCCATTTCTCTTACAGCAGAGCTGGACTGGGAAGAGGTGCCTATCTTAAACAGGATTGATTGGAGATATTGTACTCAGGGTACTGTACTCTGAATGAGGGGTAAACTTTATAAAATAAAGGGTAAATCAAGGTTAAACCTCATTCAGGCAGTTCCAGGGCTTCAGTGTTAACTGGTAGCAACACCTGAAGTTGGTAATTTACAGCTGGCTTGGGGACGCCTCGAAAGGAGGTCTAAACACACCTCTTCTGCCATGAAGACTTGTGTGTATAGAATAGGTTCTGACCCCTCTTGAGATGATCAGAAAATGCTCCATAGCATCTTCTGCCTGACCCTGGAGGGTCCCTGCACTGACCTGTGGCTACGCTCAAATCACCTGGGTAGGGGCAGCCCTGACTAGTGGGAGTCTGTCCACCAATACTAGGTCTCAGAATTTCTCATTACACCTTTTTATAAACAAAACTTGGGATAGATCTTGTGAACAATGCTGTGTGCCTTTTCCAAGGCATGCATTAAGGAATCTGCTAAACAGGGGTGAGCTCGCCCAGCGTAATGTGCACCACACAATAAAAGGCTGCAGCCAGCTAACATGAGGTCAGATCCTGCTCATATTATTTGAGTGCTCCCCAGCTGAAGTCTGATCCAACTGGTGGGACCCACTGCCGTGAGCAACCTTTGCAGCTTCTACAGCTTCACCTTTATCCTGCAAATCCCTTCCTTACAAATAAATAAATAAAGCAATCGATAGATGGCGCTGACAAGCGAGCAGCAAATTCAGCATGCCTGTTTAAATAACTTGCTGTTCGAGATGTATTTTCTCTGCCAGACTGTTACTTTGGGCCCTGTGGTTCACTTTCACTTTTTTTTTTCTGGACCAAAAACCTGCTACTGTTTTCTGGGAGTCTGAGTGCTGCTGTCTCCTTTGTCTGAGCCAGCCGGTATTAGTCATTTGGGGCTAATTCCTGCTGGAGTTTTATTCACTGCAAGACCCACAGAGGGATTTCAAGCTTTGCAGCAAGCTACAAAGGCCTCACTGATCATTTAGCCAAACCCAGGGCTCTCTGTCACCTTCCCACATCAGCCCAGAGTGACTCAAGCAAGATGAAGGGTTACAGGACACTCCAGTGGATCCTGCCTAGTGTCAGCGAGACTGGAGCTTGGCCTCCAGGTTTGAGAGGCCATCTGGCCCAAGAAGGAGCCACAGGCTTGATTTCTCTTCACAGGGGCATCGCTGGCAATGTAACAAAGCAGACTCAGGATGTTTGGAAGCAATGAAATCTGTGATCCAATGTCACAGGACTTGGCATTGACACTTACGCCACTGAGCCAGCAGTGATTTTCCCCTACAGACTTACCTTGAAAACATCCCCAGTATGCTGGCAGGGATTTGGAGAGACACGCTGATATATTCTAGACCAGTGAGTATGCCATATATCATGTTTCTGTGCAATTTTAAGAACTGCAGTATCAGCCAAATCTCCAGAGAATATTAAAAATATAAAAGAATTTATAAATATTTCACATCAAAATTCACTGCTAACAGTTTGCAAACTTCATGCTGTAGTCTAAGGGAGCCAACAGGTGATTCATTTTGTATAGTTTTGGGGTACATTTATCTAGTTGTGTAAATTCCAAATTACCCATGTGTTGCAGGCAGTAATGGTCTTCTTTGGGGTGCATGCACTGCACGTAGCGCAATAAGATCCTGGTCCACAACCTACCCATTACATATAATGAACTGCTGAGAAAGAAACATGAGGAAGGGCAACGGAAGGGCAGTTTCCTGTGATAAACAAAGGCTACTGAACACATCTAGAACTGATTCCCTTTCTTTCTCTCATTGCCTTATGGGAAAACCTCTGCATGTATTACCTCCAGCCAAGCTGTCAGCCCACGTTGTACACGTGGTCCCCTGGCAAAACAGGGAGCCTTGGGCCACGCATCCAGCCCGAGTCAAGGAGCTTCACCTTGTCAATGTACGTCCAGCTAAAATGAGCGAGCTCTGCTGTCCTAGCACAGACAACACGCATTGTCTGCGAGGGGTCTGGAGTTTTCCCCACAAAGAGTAACAAACGATGTTATAACCACCAGAAAAGGACAGACGGATAATAAACTTTCTGTCTGATTCACATGAAGGCATTTGAAAGACATTTTGGGTTTTCCTCATCTTTCTTTCTGTTCTGCTTGATCTGAGAGTATGCTTTTGCGTTTTGCCAGCAGGTTACCTTACTAGAATATTTCTAAGCTGTGATACTTCGTTATTTGTGACAGGAAAAAAAAAATGCATAATTTTATCTTGCTTCCCTAAAACCAAAATAAATTCTAAACACATCAATATTCCTCTGAGAGATAGTTCACTTTCTGAATGCACATAATTGCATGCATCTACATGCATACATGTGCATATTCCTACAGCTATTCTTAGAATATATCTATGTCACCTTTAGTAAGCAGATACCAGGCCATCATGCCTATCCCAAAACCAGACAAACACCATTCATCTGTGCAAGAATAACATTAAACGTGTATTATCATACCCAGCACTGTCCGTGGGAAGGCACCACCCTAACTCAGACTTTTATGGACCTCCTCCTTCAATCTTTCTAGCTGAGTCTAAAAGTTAACAGAATTAAATAGCTGCACCTGCTTTGATATTTGGCTAATTATCACTGTCTTTTGGGTGACCTGAGATCACTTGGGTTGCAGCAGCAGCAGTCTTGGGAGTATTTCACCTTGCTTTTGAAGCTGCCACATCTGCAGCCTAGTAATTTTGCCTAACTAACAATTTCAGACTCTATACTTCAAAAGTATTAAAAGGAGCCACATTTTTTAGAACACACTATGAAAATACAGCCCCTGTACTAAACCTGCTGGGGGATGCCTAAACATGCAGGCACCTGAAAAGCTGGGTCAAAGACCTGCACTGGCCCCACCTGGCACAGGATGGGGAGGTGGGGAGAGGTAATATTGACCTCCTGGCTTGGAGATGTGCAGTTTGTTCAGCATCTGTGGTCTTGTTCCCCTTTCCCTGTGAAATACCCATGTTGTGGGGCTCAGGGAAGCCTGCAAGAAAGCAATAACAGGAACATTCTTGCACCTTTCCCTGCCAGGCTCAGGACAAGAGGACAGATGTACACACTCACCCAAATTATTCACACAGGGACCTTAAGAAAGGGAGATAGACTTTACCCAGCACACACATTAGCTTTGGGGGTCAATACTTGTAGAAGGGAGACGCTACCTGCGCTACACTCAATACCACTCCTCACTCCAGCTGCCTTGGTGGCAAAGGTGTGTTGTGGCAACCCAGCACTTTCAAATACCACAGAATTTAGCAGAATTTTGACAATGCAACAAACCAATGTAACCTGCTGCCAGTATGTTTGTCTACACAACTTCCTACTGTCCTCCTGCTGGTGGCCAAGCAATTGGCTACTCCTTGTGGTAACCTCTTGCTTGTCCTCCAGCTCTCATCTGCCCTGGATCCCCAGGTTACATGCATCTGTAGCAGCTCAAATGGACCCCAATCATCTTAAAAATGAATAATGCATACCTATGGCAAAAGTGAGCCCATGGCCCATGCAATTATTTGCAGACAACACTCCATCAGGCAAGATTTCCTGTTTGAAACCCTATCTAAACAGAAACCCTCTAATTTTCCACAAACCCTTTGAATTCATGTCCCTTCAAGCTTGTCTGAAAAAGTCTGAAAGTACAGAAAAGTTCTTCTATCCAACTCATTTAGTAGGAACCCCTACAGCAGAAAGGAGTAGGCCAAAGCTCTTGCCCAGAGATTGGGAATTTTCCAATTCAGGCTTTTGTGGCTCCCACCCATCTGCACTAGTACAATAGCAGGGCCATGTTTGGCTCTGTGGCAAACTCAAATGCAATTGGCAGAAATGTGGAAAGAGATATAATTGTGTTTCTCTGGGGAAAGTGGTCATTAGGAGGGTATTATCTGCATAGTGGTTATATAAACTGTGGCTGAATGGGCTCTATTTACAATAAGAAAAATTGCCAGAAAGTGATCAGAACATATGCGATCTGATGAAAAGGCTGCACTTGAGCAACATGAAAAGCCAATAATCTGTGAGGAAGTAGCTGCTTGATAGCTAGGAATTTTAAGCAGGGATAGTGCTGGGGGAGGGATTTCAAATCCAATCAGACCATCAGTTTCAAAATTTCTCAGTAGACCCAAATCTTGTCTGAAATTTGGAGTAAAGAGAGAAGGCTGCTGCAGCCCATGGGCCAAGTTCAGACCTGATTTACACTTTCTGCAAATCCACAGTGTTTACAGTAGGGCATCCCCTGCCCTTTGGTACGTAACCTTTTCACAGAGGCAAAGTCCTGTCCTCACACATTCACTATCAAGGTCACACACATCTGAAAGAAGGAGTCTGTCCCATTACACCACATTTGTCCAATGTCAATCATGACATCTCTGTAATAACTTGTAACAGCCCCGAGACTCAGCCTCTCAATATCTCTTCTACATTTGCAGGCACAAAGTCCTGGATCAGACCCAGCCAAATCCCTCTTTCACATCTTGCTGAAAAAGATTGTGTGAATGACTACGAAATATACACAGGTGGTTTTACCTTCGATACCTGCCAGCATTGCATATACCTCTGCATGGATTTAAGAGCAGCATTTTTTCTTAGGACAACACTTTCTAGAAAAAGGCATAATAATCTTTTGCATTATCTTTGTGAATCTGTAAGCACAGACTGGGGTATAAAAAACTTGGTCTACTAGAGGAGCTTAATTTAGCTTGGCAGGTTTGAGACCTTACAGTGAGAATTCTGTAGGTATCTTAAGTAGCTCAGTGGAGTCAAGCATATACTTGGGTTTCTGCTACTAGATCCTTCAAGAACTATAAACCACTAAACCACCATAGAGGTGTGTTCCTCATACAGGAGCACAACCTTATCTAGCCAAAGAATCAGCTCCCTACCAGTTTTTGCCATAATTTGTAATTAATTTAAGAACATAAAAACAGCTGCACCTCCAACTGTTTTCAGCCCATCACCTTTCAGCACTGCACATGATTGCTATGTATTTATAATGCAGTGGTTTTCATTAACTTGTTCCAAGTTCCCTTGAACACGCACAAGCTTGTGGTGACTGACTGATTCCTACTCATTCTCTTTGCCATGCAGGTTTTTATACACTCCACCACAGAGAATCGGAGCTTCATAACTTATTCCTCTTATGAAAACTAAGCTCTTGATCAGCCTCGTTGCCTTTCCCTGAGCTTCTTTCCATTCTACTCTATTCTTTAGGAGATGCAGAGACCAGAACTGCCTACAGGATTCAAGGTGTGGGCCAGCCATGGATTTGTACAGCGGCACTGAGAGATGTCCCCTACTGCCCTCCCAATCCCACCAGTATTTTTGAGGTTTCTGCTAAGCATTGGGCTGAAGTTTTCATGAGACTTTCCACTGTAGGCCAAATCACTCTCTTGGTAACTGTCAACCTGAGGCCCACCATTTTACATAAGATGTTAGGTTTATTTCTTCTTAATGGCACTATATTTCATTGTGGTTTAGCTCACACTTACTGCACAAAGTCTCATGAAGATGTTCACAGACTTCATCCCCTATCCTGAATAACTCTGTACCGTCAGAATAGAGACGGGCCCCTCCAAAGACAGACTTCTATCTTCCCAAGACAGACAGTTCAGATAAGCAAGATGTGGAAGAGCTTCTTTCTCTCCACAAGATGTGTAATTTTTAGACAGCAAGAATTAGACAGGATGAATGCCACTGTGGGGCTCCAATCCCTGAATTCATGATGGTAGGCATAAGAAACTTCCTGGGTTCTCAAACCCCCCTATATGACCAGACAGAAAAGTAGGTCTGGCAGAACAGAATTAGTATTAGAATTAGTACTGGAGGCACAAGTTTCAGTCCTTTATCTCTACAGACTTTCCCTTTTCTTCTTTTGCTGTCAACAGTGCTGAGAACCACAAGACATAGTGCAGCATACCCACCAGACACAGCTATTTACCTGACATCAGCTCAGTCACAAAACAACTCTACTTTTGCACCAATTGTATATATCTTCTGGGGCTTTAGTCTCAGTCTTTTCCTGCTCTTAAATGTAAATATTAAATTTAAGGTCTGATAAACCTCTTCTCTGTAGACCACTAGCCATATGTTCCCTTCCCATGTCATAATGGCCACTTGCAATTTCACACACAGCATATGGAGGGAGATAGAGTTGCATTTGTGTGAGTCTTGTTCATTGGGCATGATTAGTCCTAGATCTTCCAGTGCAGATGTTAACACATATGGCCACTATCCTCACCAAGCTCATCAAACAAGACCATCTTCTTCCCAACTTCAAGCTTTAGAGTAATTACAGACTGACAGACCTAACCCTAATTTCCCTGCTTGTTATTTTCCATCTCTGTTCAGCTAGACAAATGAACACTGCACTCCCTGAACTGAAGAAAGAGGTACAAAGATTGTTCATTAGGAAATGATTACTTATCCGATTTGTGAGAAATGCACAGTTTACACAGAATCGCGGAATTGTCAGAGTTGGAAGGGACCTCTAGAGATCATCCAGTCCAACTCCCCTGCCAAAGCAGGGCTGCCCAGAGC
>JAOXNO010000078.1:42797688-42820145 GCA_028565335.1 Limnodromus scolopaceus
CTTTCTGGTATCTAATCTAAATCTCCCCTCTTCCAATTTAAAACCGTTACCCCTTGTCCTGTCACTACACTTCCTGAAAAGAGTCCCTCCCCAGCCTCCTGTAGCTCCCTTCAGATATTGGAAGGTTGCTAGAAGGTCTCCCCCGAGCCTTCTCTTCTCCAGGCTGAAATGCATTACATGAATGCATCACATTCCCACGACAGCTGGTAGCCCTTGCCTACATCTTAAAATATTAGGATATACACATTCTTGCTTCTTTTCCCAGATGCAGACAATGAAAAGAGAGTCAGCTCAGGGAGAGAAGAAGAGAAGTTACAAAGCTACTTGATCCTTTCATATCTGAGGAAATTATCCTCTGGGATCTCCATAACCCCATAGAAATTAATGGAAAGTCTCCCAAGAGGATTCACCGGGCCTCAAGTAAGAAGCTCCATCCCCATCATGGATATTCACAGATGTATTCTTACAGCACTCTAACAGAGCAGGGCATACCTGCTTTTTCCTCTTTATGAGGGAGGGACTGAGATAAAAGGCAAGGTTTGAATGGGATTAAGACTCCTAAAATGGCCATCGGTACAAAGCATGATTTACAAAAGTACGCAGCTATGAAACTACCCCTGATCTGCATCTTTACATACCTGATTCCCTGAAAAAAATTGGTCCTAGGTGACTACTGCTCTGAATGCTATCTCTGCTTTCCACAGCCCTTTCCCCTTTTTTAGCTGTGAGAACTGCGGGACCACCAGGGCTAAGAGAGCAGCATGGAGCTGCTTCTTTGCAGGCATTGCTCGCGGCTGGTACCTAAGCACCACGCGGATGCACCGGGGCAAATCAGCAGCCCACAACAGGCTTACAGAGTTCCCACGGGGGGATGCGGCTTGCCTGCAGAACATTTACTACTGGAGATTAGGCATAAAAAAGTACAGAAACCAGCATGACCCTGGCAACCCAGGCTGGATTTGCAGGATTGCCAGCAAAGGGGCAGGGCAAGAAGGAAGCACAATTAAAAAATAAAATGAAAAAAAAATAAAAATCAGTAAAACCTTTTGTAAGCAGAGCACGTTTTTGGTTGCGTGACCGAAAGGCAATAAACAGAGAGCCGAAGACATTAAGTACAAAGGCGTTTTCACAGCCTCTGCTCGGATTAAACGTAATTTCCCACTAGCTTGTCATTATTTTGATTATAGGACTGTTACTGTTGGTGTATCACAGCCTGAGATGTAACACTGCCAACACGCCAGTACATCACAACCTCTAGAAAAATGCCTAGAAAGCGTCATTTCTAGGAAGCGCACTGCTGTTACTGGCTGGAAGCACCCCTAGGAAATGGCTCCAACCTGCAAGATGCCAGTTTGCTAGCAGGCACTAGGAAAGGGAAATTGTAGTGTAACTCCATACAAGGAGTTAAGCTTGGTGGTGTTAGAATGGGATTCAAACCGCCCGTCTTGATTTCTCAAGGTGCTTGTTGCATGAGACAGTATGGACAGGCCTTTTCATCCCTTCCCTAGTGTCCACCACAGACACCAAGGGAAACCAGAGGCAGAAGAAGGGGATGCCATCAGCTCGCTAGTCTGCTATCAGCCCTCAGGGGCTTGCGAGGCTCCAAGGAGATCCATGGATAAAGCGTTTTCCTCACAATCACAAACATCAACAAATCAGCACTATCAATCTGCTTTGAACAAGCCACAAATGACTTGAGGAGGCCAGCTCTCTAACAACTTAGAGTACCTGCTGCCAAGCTAGCTACTCACTGTCTGGCTATAAATCTTGACCTGACATATGCACATGCTACATTTTCCAGCTTTCTGGCGTTCTATCCTTTGTTTTGTAATCCCCGAATGATTGCAATTAAGGAATACTATCTCATCAAAATGCCTATCAGCACTCTAGCTTGTAAACACTCCTGATAAGTATGGCTAATAAAATACAGTTTATTAGCCAACCTTGTACAGTATTTTAACAGCCTTTTCCACTCATCATTGAGAAAAATAAATCCTTCGCAGCTGTGCTGGAGCTGGCATTGCTGCCAGCCTGCCTTGGTCTCACCTGGAACAAGGTGAGTAATTAAAGTCCTTATTGGAGCAGCAGGGTTTTTTATTGCCTGCCTCTGTTCTTCTGACTGACTCAGAGAGGAACTGCTACGAATGTTGTTTCCAAAATAGATCAGCAACAAAACTTGCTTTTGTTGTGTTAAATGATGGAAAAATTCAAAATCTCAGCTGCTTAACAGTCCTTGTTTCTTGTTCCAGAATACCAAGGAAAAATCTGGTGG
Source organism: Limnodromus scolopaceus (assembly GCA_028565335.1). Lineage (NCBI taxonomy): Eukaryota > Metazoa > Chordata > Aves > Charadriiformes > Scolopacidae > Limnodromus > Limnodromus scolopaceus. The sequence goes on from JAOXNO010000078.1 coordinate 42,799,961, forward strand.
ATCAAAGTCCCTGGTCAGGAGTGTGGAAGAATTGTCTGTGCATCACTGCAGATAAAATAGTAACAAGCAAATGGCTGGAAGTGGGGTGGGAGGAAGCCTTCACTTCTATAAAGTTCTCAGGAATCAATTAGTCTGGAGTGATGGCAGATAAGTGATGATTTGTTTGGGGTTTAAAGGAACTATAAACATTTTGCTTTTGTTTATGCCGTGACCTTGCTTGTTCTCAGCCACCAACTGGGAAAATGAACCACAAAATAGGAACATTGTAAAAAGCTTAAACCATTGATTCAAAAGAGAATGTTTTACTTAGTGGAAAACCCATGCCCTTATTCTTCACTAGCGCAAGATACTGTTTTGTAGCAAAGCCTTTTTTCCCAAAGGTACTTGATGAAGTCAATTATCATGATATACAGAGTTACTTTCCATGAGATAAACATAAAACCAAGTGCTTGGCAGTAAACATAAACTTCCCAAGTTTTCCTCCTTCTTCTGTCCTTTTATCTCTTTTTATTACCGCATTCAGAAGTATAAATTGGTCACTTACTGAAAACTGAACGGTAACATTTACTGAAGTGGTACTATTTGCTGCTACCTGTTTTACTGTAAAGAGAGTCTGGTTTCAGAAGCTTCTTTCTTTGTATTTTTTAACATAAACAAAAATGATGCCAAAAAAGATGATTAAATATTTTCCCTCTTTTCTTCTGTTGTTTTTTGTTGTTGTTGTTTGGGGGGGGTGTGTGTGTTGAGTTTTTGGCGGGTTTTGTTGTTGTTTTTGTTGTTGTTGTTCAACAGAAACCCTGAAATAAACCCATGGAAAGAAATAAGAATTCTTTGTGTGAATACTTTTCCCCACCAAGCCTGGATGTGGCATGCCAGCACTGCAGCCTGGAGGAGGTACCACAGATAGAGATTTGTCCAGGGCACCTGGGAGCCAGCCAGAAAAAAACCTCAGCACCTTCAATCTGGGATTCTTATCCAGAGCAACAAAAATCCCTTTGACCCCAGGTATGAATTTAGAGTATTGACCTGCTTAAGGTAACAAAGTCATCAAAGGGATTATTCCTCATTAGCACCCAAGGTGCTAGGTTACACCTAGCACCAGGTGTACATCCCCAGAACAGTGGATCACTCCTTCAGATAATGCTGGCAGTCATTTGCCAAGAGCAAGGTTTGGAGGGAAGGTGAATTGCTATTAGTGGCACAATTTACATATGTGGGGGCAAAAAAAAAAAAAAAAAAAATCTTTCTTCATGTTATAAGGCAACCCACGTGCTTAAGGGGCATATGAGAAATCCACCGAGGGGCAGCTCTGATCAGACAGACCAGACACTGTCATTGTCCAGTTTGCCCCAAGTGTTTCCTTTTAAAGGAGGGTAACATAAATGACAGCATCCTAGAGGAGGAGCTCAAGGTTGAATCCCCTCCAGCTGGGATGAAAGTGCTACGTGGTGCTGCTAATTAGAAAATGCTGTAAATATATACTCTACCATACAACAACTTGTCAATGTTCTCTATAGAGCATAACCTCCTGGTCTTCCAGAGGCTCTTCCCTATCCAAGCACCTATAGACAGATTTGCTGCTGAACTGAGCAATTGAGGGCATTCCTTGCTGCCATTAACATATTTTAATGAAACATGTTTTATTAATATTTTCACATATATGAAGAAATTCAGCTGGACTGGAAACTGTCCACATAAATTCTCTGTGACTATACTTACTTACACTCTAATTCTCCCATTTCTACAGAGGAAATCACTCCTGCCTTCTGCTATGTCCTAGAGGTGAATAGACAGTGATAACTTTCCATGGGACAGATAATTAAATTAAATCCGTTCAATTCCAGAAGTTATCACAATTCAGAAGGAGCAAGACTTTGTCTGCTAAACTCTCCCAGTTTGTAACAAAGCGCCTAATACTCTATATACTTTGTATAATGCCAAGTGTATGAAAATTGTATAGGATTTTTCCATAAAAGCAGCATCCTGCATTGAAAGAAAACATCTCCTTATTATAAATACATCCTCTGAAGCACTCTAACCCTCCAAAAATACACCCCAAGAGTGAAGTCATGCTGTATTAAGCACTGTAGCATTCTATTTTATACAGTTCTTATGCAACCCCATTCACCAGATGCCTTACACAGTGTCCCCTAAGGATCCAGGCATCCTTTAAGTCATCTTCTCACCAGTGGAGAAACACATGCGAGTGGAATTGGGAGTGGGGTTGGATTAGGTTCTCCGCACAAACAGATTTTATACAGCTGCCCCTTGCTACAGGTTAGTATCAGAAATGGAGGGCCAAACACCTCCACTGTGCACGGCAGGGAAAGGCTGCAGGATTACTGTTTCGGAGAGTGACCCACAAAAAATTCATGAGGAGATGAGCCCTGCTTTTCAGTTGAGCCCCAGCAGCACTATTGCTGAGCACAGCCCTTAAGTCTACAGATTTTGAAAGCTTTCACGATGGCTTAGAGACATTCGGACACGAGGCTTGAGACCTCGGCCCAGCCAGATAGTACCTGAGAAAACTAATGAAGGATAAAATCAAATTCCTTTTTCCAACACCTTCTGATGCAAATAGTTACTAAGTGGGAAGGGAAAACAAACTCAAATCCTGAGCAGTGACAGGAAGGTCATGTAACAGGTGAAGACAAGAGGTTACAGCTTGACCTCCTGCTGGCTAGAAAAGACCTTGGAGAAGACTGAAGTGGGTATGATACTGCAAGTCCAATGGCCAGGGGATTTTTCTTGGGCAAATCCCAAATGGCAAAGGATGTGTATGGACAGAGACCGAGATGTGGCTTGTCTCCAACACGGCATACTTTGGCTTTTTAGGAGGTCTGCAGGACTTGCAAGTCCTACCCAATGTCCAAATCAAGCTTAATAAAAGTCATGGCTCTAATGACTGGAAGGTCAGAGTGAAGCCTAGCAAATTAGTGAGAAAAGGGTCTTAAATCATCATAACAGCAACTGAAGACAATTGCCATTATTTATGGTAACACATGAGCAAATCTGTAATACTTCCTCCCCTCTACAGAGGATTAAGTCTCAGATTAGTAGCAGAAAACCATGTAAGAAAGAATTCATACACAGCACACAGTCTTAACACATGAATTTGAAAATCTAACCAATGTGGAAGTGGCTTTCTCCATCCTCTTCTCTGCCAAACAACATTTCTGTTTGAACACTGGAAGAAGCCATTCTGTTTAGTTAATCTTGATCTGTTGAAGAAGATATATTAAATCAACGCTTGTCACTTTTTAGTAATTCCTTAGAGTGAATAGCCTTTGAAATGGATTTTCTCTGGCAAGGAACGTAACAGAAAGGGATTGTGGTAAACGAAGGAATTCTGCAGAAAAGCCACTCCCAGTTTAAAGCAGATAATGAGCACCAGAGCTAGTGTGGAAGCAATTAATTCTAATCACTTATGAGACAATAAAATTTAATTATGGGTTCTTTGAAAACTAAAAACCCAGCAATTATTGTTAATAGGCTTTTCTTGATGGCAGATAGTGAACAGAATTTGTGGAGGCTGTTTTTCCTGCAGTTAATTTAAAAAAAAAAATAATCAGCTTTTAGCTAAGGATGCCTAGGTTTACACTAATATAGGAAACAGTGCTATTACGCTAAGTTTAGATCCCACAGGACAGAAATGCAATCTTTCAGGAAACTCTTGGATATGCTTTTATATAATTGGCATTCTCCTCTTTGCTGAGGTCTCAGATCCTTATTATCTGTTCAGAGGTACTTTCATCTCAGAACAGCTGGATGTCTCCAGCTTCATTTCAGGTACATTCATGCTAGTAAGAACAGAAATTGCAAGTGGTTGTTTTGTCACGCACTCATTTTGGTGCTGTACGAGCGCTCTAGTTGGGGAGTAACAGTGGTGGTAACCCAGACCACAGCAGAACCAGGTGACTCCTGCTCTGTGTCGATGTGGCCGTGGCCCATATTCACTCTCTCCCTGCACCAGATGCTGCTGCAATTTCAAACAGAAAATGAACTACTTCCCTTCCAGTCTAGCAGCATATCTCACCCAGTCTGAACCGCATGAGGAGAGCATGAGGATGAAGAAGGACCATCAGTTAAGTTCTTGTGTTTCTCATTTTGATGTTCCACTCATCTGTTCCACTCCCAGCTAGCTACAGAACACGACCTCTCTTGCACTTGAAATAGCTTCTAGCCCATTCAACGTACAACAACCTCTGAGGCTATCATATCTACCAGAAATTACTTAAAAGCATTTACTAATAAATGTAAAATAACAAATCTGGAATTTGCCCAGTGACTTAAATGTCAATCTTTCTCCTCCTGTACTCTCTCTCTGTGCCCTTCAGGGTCTGTGCCTAAGTGCCCTTAGGAGTCTCTATTTTCTCTGTCTGGTTTGCCCAGTGTTCAGATGGTGAATGGCATTACTACGCTATGTTACTGATGCCCACGATAACAGGGGCATAGAGCTCCTCCTCGCCACCGCACAGGACTTACCTGTGCCAAGCTCTAACAGCCACGTTTTGCTGCCCATATGAAAACTGCATAGTGGAGACTCCCCATGAGATACTATTGCTGAGGCACCACGTGCTCGGGTATCCACGTAGCACCTCCGAATGAGATATAAATGATACAGCATTGCTGAGACCTTCATTTCAGGCTCAGCAGCTCAGGCCAAGCTGCGAAACAGATAAATACTGGTACCTTTATAGCTGTTGGAAGAGCACTATAAAAGATTTCAATACTTGTTTTAGGCTATACTAAGAACTGAGACCCACTGACAGTAAGAACACACTGTTTACTTGCTTCCAGCTGGCAATATCAATGCATTCAAAAATTGACTAAAGGCTCAGGTGTGACCCTCAGCAAAGGTCAGATTTTGATTGCCTCACCTCCACCATTCTGTCTCCCATGAATCACAAAAGGCAGCAAACACTTCATTCCATGCCCCATGATGCTTAGTCAGAACATAACCCACTTTTCTAAGAGTTGTTCCAAGTGCTTCTGTCATAAGAGGATGGATTTTAACGCCTCTCAAAGATGGTGAATAGCAGAGGGCTGCTTTAAGCTATAATGAGGTCTCATTACTACAAGAGATCTTGAAGGACAAGAGCTTGGCAGCATTTAGTAATGCTCAGGAAGTCAGAAAAAAGAACAAGATTGTCTAGAGCTGGAAGAGCAAATGTTTTTCCTGAAAAGGCACCTGATTCTCTATCATTAATATCTTGGGCAATCGTTTACACCAGAGGCTAAAATCAGTGTAAAATCAGCACAGCACATTATGCTGGCTTTCCACTAGTGTAAGCAACTCTATGGAGACTGGCAAAACCCTATATCTATAGAGTTTAAGAAACTTCATCATATAGGAGTAAAAAATTGACCTTTAATAACAAGAAACTTTCCCCGGGAGAATGAATTGTGCCAGAACTACAAACTCTTGGCACTTCTTGCAGGCCCCTGCAAAACAGCTGCACTTGCTACTCTTGGATACTGTTTTAGACAATCCAGAGCATTCATGCAAGATTATGGTATTCCCAAAGCACTAGCATTACTCCCTAGCAATTACTCATCTTTTCTCCAAAGGACTTTATCATAAAGCTTGAACATAATTTGCAACAAATGCTTTTGTCTCTCAGTTTCATCTTTACAAACTTCCCTGAATTAAAAGAGTTTATCTCAACTGGTATTATCAGTCTGCAGAATTCAATATATTTTAATTATGAGGACGAGTGAGAGCTTAGTCTACCTAGTTAATGACAAAATATCATGTTATGCATTTAAATAGGACACATTGAAAGGTTAATATTTAAATTCTCTGCAATGTAAGGGTGAAATAAATATTACAGTGTAACTAGATTATCCTCTATAAATTACATTATGCAGTGTTAGACATTGAGATGCAGAAGGAAGAAAACCTGAGGCTTTGGGTACTATTTGGCAACTGATTGTTGCAGTACAGCAGATTTCAATGTCCTGCAGATGGCTATAGCAGTAGCATTCATATGCTTCATATGGCATGGCAGCACCTCCTGTCCTTACAGAGACAACAGCACCCCTAATTATGTCTGCTGAAAGCTTCCCAATCTCCAGGGCTGCTCTGACTATGATCGGTTGTCATAACTACTATCAACAGAAGGAGCCAGAGGTGCTCTCTCCTATTACCACCTCATCTTGGTTGTTGCATGAGCCCACCCTCCTGCTAGTGGTTGTTCACATCTGACAGGGATACAGGCAGCAGGTGTGCACCCAGCCACTGGTATTGCACACACACTGCAGTTGTGGATTTTCGTGTAGTGCTAACTTCCAATCCCTTCCCTACTTTTATGGATGACTTTATTACAAAGATACTCCCAGCCAGACTCCTAGATGCCTCTGATGCAAGCACAGAGAACCAAAGCACAACTAGGCTTTTAAACCTTGCGAGTGCAAAACACACTTTTTATGTGGGGGCAGGAACACAAGACACCTTACAGGCTAGTGGCAACACCCCATCCAGGAAAACCCAGCAACCTGCAAGCCAAGCAAGACTTATTTCTCTGCTCACTGCCAAGAGCTCCTTCAGATCATGGAATCTTTCCTACTTGGCTGCTTCCTAGGACTGTCAGAAACCTGAGTTTGACTCTTTCAATGGTCTTGGAGAAAAGAGGTTTCTTAAAGCTTTTTACTATTTTTTTTTCACTTATATAAAGCATATGCTTTCATCTTGCTCTGTTTTAAGACATCTACTAGGAAAGCAGAAAGTGGTAGCAATAAGTTGTCTTCATTCTCTTACATTCTATTCTTCTTGCTTTCAACGTGGTATCTAATCACTGCTTTGCTACTAACCTCTGTGAGGTATGCCTGAGCAACCTCCAAATGATTTAGATGGTGCTAACTGCAGAAGAGTAAATCCAGGAAGGTGATCGACTGGATAAAGAGCCTGACCTCAATATTCAGCAGTGTCTCCTGGGAAATCAAACCTCCAGAGCTTCCCAGCACTTGGCACACTTGGAGAGCTATAGCTCCAGAGGGTGGCTCAGTAGAGTGACTACTGAGAAAAAAAAACCATGTCTGTTACTAAAACATAGCTCCCTTCGTATTTCATCATGGCTCTTGCCACCTTTTCTTGAGCTTATCTTAAAAGTTGTGTTTTGTACTGTCTCTTATACCTTCATGTGTCTCTTTATCAACCCTCCTTTAGAGACAGTAAAAAAGAATAACATTATTTGACTGCTTGTAGATTAGCAAATTTCTTGCTCTGAACAGCACCCTCTTTCATCTGTCATTGTCACCCTCCCCAAGATTAATAAGAAAAAGAGCTTGGTATAAAGGATACTAATTGTAATTCTGTTTGGTTTTTTTTGACCGGCACTGGCCCCAACAGCTATAGATACTTAAAGACAGTGTCCACACCTTCATTACACAAAGAAGAAAAGCATATCGAGAAACAAATTCAGCCAGCGTTCGGTGTTTTCACAAGATAAGCTGGGGGATGGTTTCTTGGCTCCTTCCGACCATGATAGGAGTCAGAGTTTCATATTGCATCAGTCAGAGAAAAAAGAACCTTCTTTCTTCAGCAGGGGAAGGGGAGGAGACACCAAAAGGAGATGGAAGAAAGGACAGCTCAGAGGATGGTGTGTATATATAGATGAGTCTGATTAAGTGTGGAAGGACATTAGTGTCATCTGCTTCAGAGGAGTGGGAAAGGGACCAGTGTTTAGCACCAGCAGCAAAACATTAACACTACTTCATAATTACAGAGTACTCAGCATATATTCAGCCCTGGTGTGTTTTTCTACTAAATTCCACTCTAATTATATGAGAGTCTGTGGACACCAAAGAAGTTGTAGTTTAAGTACCTGCAGCTGCTGCAATGAGTGACAACAGGAATGTACAGATACACGTATACATAGATACACATACACCCACACTGTTTGCTAATTGGCAGGAGCACTGTTTAAAGTTGAATTAAAAGCAGCAAAGGTTTTCCCATTTTCCAAAGCTGGTAGTCCCTTCTTTAAAGTTCCCACCTCTTTGATGTTTCTTAGTCTGCCGCTCTATCATCTGGCTCCTCACTTACATTTCACATGGCCCTGCTGGGGTATCAGGGCTTCTCCTTTCTCTTCTGTACACGCAGCTGAAGAGAAAGCATTTGCTTTGTCCTGCTACTTTTTTCCCCACCAATTCCTCACCTCTGAGGCATACAGCAGCTCCACATTAAATGATACATTCACTGTCAAACGTAACAATGATGGCTTCCTAACAGACCAGTGTTCATCAGTGTTAAAAAAAAAATTATTAAAAACCCTAAAGACCTAAAATACGGAAGGGCAGAATCCAGGCCACACAGAATTTAAGAACGAGTAGCTATTACAATCTGGGGCATTTATTTCATTTTCAGCCCATGAAAAGAGTAAAAAAATAGAAGACGAAGAACAAGAGCACACAGATGTTTTAAGATATCACTTTGTTCACTACTAGAGGTAAAAGCAGGGTGGGAGGATGCAAGATGACACCAGTTGTTAATGATATTTTTGACACTGAAAAAAAGTGTGCAGGATGCATTTAGAGTGCTGCTTCATTAACCACCATTAGTCATCCATTTCACAAATGAATGGGAAAACACTTGATGGCTTCAGGCTCTTCAAGAGCTTTGGTTGGGTGGGGGTTTTTATTATTTGGGTTTTGGTTTTTTTTTTTTTTAAATAACATCTCTACTCTAAAAGCGCAAAACTTTTCCTATGCACAGCAGGCAGGGTTGTGTCCATCACAAGAGCTAGTACTGAAGAAATGTCCGTGACAAAAGCACTTCAGATGTCAACCAGATCAGAAATAAAAGACCAATAATAAAAATTTGGTCTTGGCACTTAGGACCAATTGTTCAGAGAGTCCCATGGTACCCAAGGACATCACAGCCTCTGCCTACTCCTTTGCATTTGTCAGTAACAGCTCTCATCAGATTTTATATCCTTCCTGAAATATTTTACCATTAATTTTAAAACCTCTAAACTATCTATCCACCCTGATTCTCTCTCTCTCCACCTGAAGCTTCTTTGGACTCAAGGGAACTTGAGAGCAAATGCAAGAAGCAGCCTAGGTTTGCTCATCTCAACACAGCCCAAAATGCATTACTTTCAGTGCTGATAGCTTCAGAAAAAGCACTGCTAGGTGGTACCCAGCTCCACCACCATATATCTAGCACTAGTTGGCAGCGGTATTTCTTGGCAGGGCCTTGAAGTTCAGTAACTACACGCTAGCAGTGCCCTGAGGTCATCATCTCAGGCAGACAGAGCATGGCTGGAGGAAAATCCTCCAGTTTAGCTTACTCTCGCCAGTATCAGAGAAGTTGTCCAGCTCTGAATCTTCCGGTATCCAGGGTATGCTGTGTACATATTTCAACATGGCAGGAAAAAGACAGACACATACATTCCTTAGCTGGTAAACCTTTAGAGGCAGGCACTGTATATGCTGCAGGATGCAGTGCCATTGGCCATAGAGCTGCTGAAGACTTTTGCCGTGCAGACAGCAAGGGATAACATGCACCATGTGGCACAGTGGGTGTCTGCTCTGTGGACAGCATTGGCAGGCATTGCAAGAGTTCAAAGAGCAGCAGAGAAGGCTAGAGCAAAAGTGAAGAGGTCACTTAATTGGGAAGGTTAAAGCACTGCAACACTTTCACCTCATTTTTAAAGGATTCAATTTTAATGCCCACAATCACGGCACAAAATGTTGGGCAGCAACACACAGAAGTCTTTGGGGAGTTCTCCACTTTTGAAGCCAGACACAAAGCTGAGAGAGAGCGCCTTTATGATACAGAGACAACTGCCTGAATTTAGAATGTTGAACCAGAATTTAAAAAACAGTAATAGCCTGAAGGAACGAGCAGAACTTGGAAACAATTCCAGGGCACACACATATAGACTTCCTCTCCCATCAACTCTACAGGCTGAAGATGATTATTCTTGGCCAGGGTTAAAAGCCAAACAAAAAGTAGCTGCATCATGCCTGTCAGCTGTTACAGGGAATCATGGGGAATTCATGTTCATCTGTCTTTAAAGAGCTCCTATCACATTCATCACCATAGCAGGCATCCATGGTATCATCAGGTGGGTCAAGCAGAAGGATGTTTAATTGTTACTATGTAAGTCGTAAAATCCTTAATAATCAGCAATGGAAGTAGAAAGCTACATGTCTTTCTAGGGGAGTTTGGGGAAGGCTCTGGCAGACCAGCATGAGAATAGCTGGGATTATGGGCCCAAGGGAGATGTTTCTAAGGACGAACAGGCTTGGTTATGAAAAGAAGGAACAACCCCCAGGTAGCATCGCTTGTATCTCATTCATTTGCTGTGATGGTGGTGTCTGGATCTAGCCAGTAACTAAGTAAGATCTAGTAAGTAACTAATATCTGATCCTATGTGGAAATGGAGAGGCAGGGGAGAGGACAGCTTTCCAATGAGCCATCAAAAATATTGGCTAGGAATTAGTTTGTGTGAGTTGGAAAAACAATCAGTGCAGATGCTATAAAATATGTGGAAAGATGGTTAGGTAGATGATCTGAGAAGCCCTCTCTTTTGTGATGCCAGAAGCAGTAAGATTGCAGGTTGGAGGTAGTTCTTCTAGGCAGAGTTTCCATTGTCAAACTGTCTGTAGTGGAAGAGACTCCTGGAGTCCAATTTCCCAGAGTATTTGACAGCTTCAGCAAAAAGTTTTGTCACCTGTCAATATAAAGCAGAGGAGGACTGAGCATTGCAAAGTCTTCTGCAGAAGGTTGAGTAAGAAAGCAGGCTCCACACTTCTACACTGTCACCCTGAAACTACCCTTTGCGGGTTCATTCCTTGAGTCCGTCCCAAATGAATACAAATTTCAAGGTAACTGTGCGTGGGTGTTGGCTCCAGCCCTCTGGAGCCTGCTTGTCCAGCTGGAGAGATGTGGAGGTGCTGGGCTTCTTTGGCAAGACAGCTCTGTCCCATGAGAGCTGTTTTTTACCCAAGCCTTTAAGAGAACACAGGGTTGTTTTCCTCTCTCAAAATCAGAGGTTAAAAGGGTTAAATGAAATGCATCAAACAGGGGTGGTAATAAATTTTGGACAGGTACCCCTGTTCTGGCTGACAGTGTGTTTTGCTACGTTTTGCTCGTAGGCAAAGGATGGGTCTTCAATTTCCCATTCCTGCTAATCATGTCTGGCATTATCCTGTCTATGAACTTACAGCCTGGCATTCTCTCTGCTCTCCACTCACTCCAATCACAGCAGAAGATTTTGCACAGCTGGACCCCAGTTCAAGTCACTGGGTTCCATGTCAGCGCCCACCAAAATCAATGGCCATTTGGCTGCTGCGCTTAATGAGAGGCAGATGAGGCTCTTTTGTGACAGTTGAAGCCACTTACAAAGGAAGTCAAGGTACTGCTGGCAGCAGGAGTCTCGCTTTGCATTACCAAATATCTCCTCCCCTGTCAGTTTGTGAAAGGGGTTTTTCAGGAGCTACAAGCACATAATGACTGGCAGTTGGGGACTACAACAGGACAGGCAGCAATTCTGCTTGGATGGCACTTTAGAACTGGATTGCCCCAAGGATCATTCAAGAAAGCCCAGCTACTTCCTGCTGTGAGTTTTAAGGACCGTACTGGAAAAATACCCCACTAAAAAACTGTTGGCATGCATAATCTAAACATGTTACACGCAATCCTGTGAAGAAGTTTGCTCTGAAATGAAAATAATACAGCAACAACTTTAGCTGCTGTAAAGGACTCGCGATTTCCTTCTTTGCTTTTTGTTTTACTTTGAGCAATGCTATTTTGTATAGTAGCAAAAAGAAAATACATTCAAAAAATTGTGTTGCCATAATTTTCAGGCACATTATTATTTGTCAGAGATAATGAGGGTCCAAACAGACTGGAATCTAAGGTCACAAGTGCTTGAAAGCTCTGAAGGTTCTTATGACTAAGAGGAGAAAGAACAACATGGGAAGTACCTGGAAATTAGTGAGCAGAGCAATCCCGCTGTCAATAGCCATCCTCCGGATCACATAATTATCATGCACAAACTTGGTGTTGCTGTTAGACAGGTTAATCACCAGATCTATTTTTCCGTCCTTTACCAGCCTGAAGAGACAATGCCCAAGACAGCATCACAGTGTGTCTTGCTTAATGAAAATCTGACCAACGCAGGTAAACAACACTGAAAATTTTCATTTGAGTTTAGTCTTACATCCCCAAAAAAGCATGGTTGAGGGGTTAAGGCACTAAGCGGCGACTCAGGAATTTGGGTTTCATTTCTGTTCTATTCAGTGATGCAAAGCAATATTCAGCCTTCATACAGCTCAGCACAACTCTGTTAAAGGCATGACTGACTGTCATCAAAGGCTAAATATTCAGATCCCACGTATCCTCACGTGAAAATGTAACATGGAGCAATACATCCATGCCATATTAAATAGGACCATTCAATGGGATGTTCATTAATTAAGCTGAAACCTCCCTGCCATGGCAATTCCGGACAGAATCAGATAAAACAAAACTTTTGGATTGAATACAAAATCCCATTAAATCCCAGACATTGATCTCAACAGTAATTTGCCCTTGCTGTCCCGGATGTTAACACAAATTTGACAAGGTAAGTAGAGCTCTTACCTCCTGACCAGAGGGAGGCTCATACCCTGGCTTTCCTGTGATGGCCATGCCACAGGACTTGCCAGGATACCGTTGGCATTGAGCCAGTCCGAGGTTGCTTCTGTGGCATAAAGCTGTTCAGGAACAAAAAAAAAAAAAAAAAGGTTACTTACTGTGCACTTCATAATACCAAAACTTTTAATTTAATTCATGTGGGGCTGGCCCAGCATACAGTCTGTTTGTCATACCTGATTTTGGATGGCATTTTTCACCACAAGGGTATCCCTCCGAACAGAGAATAGCATGACTTTCCCAGCTTTCTGGTTTTTTGGTTTTTTTTTTTTTGTTTTTTTGTTTGTTTGTTTGTTTTTTTTTTTTTTTTTTTTTTTTGCTTAGCACTAGGTTTCGAAAGGCAGAACTTTAAATCCAGTAGTTACGCTAATGCCACTCAGGAAAATAGTACTTAATACTAAAAAGCTCTCACCAGTTTTCTGTGCCTGCATTGTTAGTTACCTTTCAGTAGGGACAGGGGTGCAAAATGATGCAGAAGAGTTACAAGAGGGATGTAACCACCACAAATTTCATGTGTCTGCAGCTTGTGAACATTGCTGAAGATGAAGCACTGTAAAGACCTTCTCCATACAAAAGGCCTCCTCTTCCTCCCTTCCTGTCATATGTGCAATCCTGCTGGCATTTCTTTTCTTGGAGAACTTAGAGGAGCTTATAATGTGACATCCTGGCTGCAGGCTGATAGCAGAGCCAGGGTGATTCTTGCCTTCATGACAGTCCCATATGTTCAATTAAACAATCATGAAAACTTTTAGTCGGGTGATACCTCTGACTTTATGGATTACTCAGCTAAAAATCCTTGACATACATTAGAAATGTCCTTTTTTCTCTATCTCCAAATAAACTCCACTGTTTCCACTCCTGTAGCAGGCTGAGCATGTTTCAGATTTTGAAACTCTCGAACTTTAAATAACTGAAACCACCTACCTTAAAACCTTCCTCATAGAGTAGTTCTGCTATGCTAAGGAATCTGGAGCGGAAGGACTTCTGAAAAAGGAAATTTATTAGACACAGCATCAAAGCTAGAATTTAGAAACGGTGATTTTGTTGGGCAAGAGGCAAATAAATCTTCCTGTGCTGAGAGCGTGCGTGTGCGCGCATGCAGAAATGTCTGAATATGCATATACAGTGCCATTCCAAGAAAACTGTTTAGATCCTGAAGCACAAGTCACTCCCAGCTAATACATATTTTGTTACACCACCAGGGTAAGTGTTCTCATACCAAGTTTGACTGCAAGTACAGAAGATTTACTACTGCATATTAAATATCTGGGCAATTGTCTTCTCAAAGACACCAACTAGAGTCTCCTCTACTCTTCATTAAATATTTTTTCAATCATTGATGAAACATTTGGCCTTGTCTTCTGGTAGGTAACATATATGGACAGGCTTTGGGCTGCCTTTGGATGCTCTGTTTGCAGATTCACATGAACAAGAGCCTGTGTATGTGTGAGTTCATTTCTAACTCACATGGGCACTCAGGACACCGGGACACCCTACTCCCATGAGGAACTGAGCACCCAGGTACTTGGGGCACCTTTGAAAGACTCTCTCATACATAATGCATACCCAGATCCAGCACAATTTAGAAGCAGCAAAGATAAGATGACCTCCTGTAGCCATCTGCACTTGAACAAGCCATTTTAGAGCAACAGCTGAGTGAAAATTTGATCCCAACATAACTCTCTTCAGGATGTTGCAGGTACAGAAGTGCAAAGCTCAGATGCAGCACATGCCCTTCTCACTGCCAAGGCAGGCCAGACCTTGCTTTTAACCTTAGCCTGCGCTGCCCATTTGCAAGTAAGATTCTTGCAAGCTCCCTTGTTGCTGCTGGAGCTACTGATAGCTTAACCTTTACGAGTGAGAGTGCAATATTCTGAAGGGTGAACAATTTCCTATGAAGTATGAAGAAAAAGAGTCAATGGGTTTTTTTTCAAGCACCCTAGGAAGAACCTCATTCTGAAAGCCATCTCTTTCTGTACACTAACTGGAAAATATAAATATACAACGTGACAATGTTGGCAGCTTTCCAGTCAGAGAGAATGGTTTTGCCTTCTGGTCAGGGGGGTTGGCTTTCACAACAATATTATAAACTTCTATCAAACATGTACTGAACGCTTGTGACACATAAAACAGCCTCTCCATGAAAAAAAATTACAGCTGTCAGCTTGCATTGGAGCAGCCTCAGATTTACAAGCTGGCTGAAAAACCTGTGTAAGAAACCATTAGTTACTAAAGGTGAAAAGTACAAGCAGATTTATTTAGTGGAAGGTATTTATTGTAGGAGAATTGTATTCTTTTTCCTTTATTGGAAAAGTCCTGTTTCTTATAACCTCTCTCTCATGTTTGCTAGCATGCCTTACTACCTGTAAAGGCCTACATCCTCAGTCAATTCAGTACAGCCACACCAGTTCTCACCAAGACCAGTTTAAAACAAAGCCACGTCATCTCCTGTGATAATCTTGACTTTTTTATCCAAATCCACTGTGGAGCATGCAAAAAAATCTGGTATGTAAGGAACCAAGGCAGAAGGTTACCTTGAAAAACAGACTTGGAGTGCTCAGATTTAAAAATAAAATACTCCATCAATGCTTTCCGCATCTCGTGGTCACCAGCACAGATGTAAGACAGATGCACTCCATCCCAGAGATATCACTGAATAGCCCAATCAGGAAAGAAAATAAAACGAGCTTTTCAACTCCTCTTGCTTAAAATATAAATTATTTAATGGCAGGCTCAGGGTTTCAGCATCATAGATTTCTCCAAATTGTGAGAAGAAAGGAGGTCAGATTATCAGCTTGCATAAACTGGCAGAGATTTGTTTGTCTAACAAGAAAGCCATACTCCATTGACCCTGGGAGAGCATCAGGCCTCTAAAATCCTGCAGAGCTATGACCTGTGCAGCACCACAGTGTTCACTACTGAAGGACAATCATAGAATTGGTTGGAAGGGACCTTCAAGATCATCTAGTCCAACCATCAACCATCACCCCTTCACAGCAACGACATTTAAACATTAGGTGATCGTGGAGAGGGGCGACCTGGTATCTGTCCTTCTGAGCTTGTATTTCCCCTCTGAGGGGACACTGACAACACTGCCACTTTGATGTAGATGACCTCCTGAGTGTGACTAAAAGGACAACAATGCTGCTGGTGTTCACAGTCCACCTTATGCCTCACTCCTTTTGCCTCTGGTGTCTGCAGTGTGGGGCTCCCCTCTCCTCCAGCCTGTAATGCTCAGGGATAGTCTACACATCAGGTCTAGGTCAGCATTTCAACCTTCCCTTCTCACAAGGCTTTATTTCCCCTCTGTTTGGAAACAAACCATTGAAAAGTAGGTAAGTGACAAACTCCAGAGGAACGAGGGAGCAGTATGTGGTTCTCAGCATTAACTTTACACTTCTTGTTTTGGAATTTAATTACATAAAAAATATGCTAAGATGAAGAGAGACCTTCAAGTGATTGATCTGTTGTTTTCAAGTTTCTCTTGCAAGAAGATGAACTGTAAACCACTCATTAAAAAGGACAGAATCTTGTTATTTTTAAAAGCTGCAGGAGGGGGACAGGGGATGGAAGTGAGCTTTTGGGGTTGTTTTATTTTTCTTTTGTCCTCCTTTTTTTCCTGAAGACCTTTGTATAAAGAACATCTGGCTCCGTTTAACAGATACTGACACAGAACCTACATAAATGCTTTCTACAGCTAAAATTACTCTTTGCTGCCTGTTCTCTTTTAGCTGCTATTGGGTAAATAGGCTTAAATTTTAAACACTAGGCTCTCTCCTTTTTTCTTCTTCTGTCTTCTCTTTTCCCCTTTTTTATATGTTATTTTAAAAAATCTGCAGTGATTAGAGATACAGTAGACATACAGTGCCAACTGCCCAAAGTTTCATACTGAACTTTTAAACTTTGTCTGGGTAGCAAGCAAAGACTTTTCTGCTAATTTGAGGTAACTTAGTGCAACAGCTTTAACCCATAGATGTGTGTATATATGTGTATATTTAAGGGATAATCTGTGTTATCAGAAGTCATGTTCCTTTCTGGCCACTTTTCACATCCTCTGCTGGCCCAACACATTTTTCACATCCCAGTTGTCTGACAGGAAACTTCATCTATTCTACTTTTTTGTTTGTTTTATAGGCTTTATGCAGTCATGTAGGGCATAAGCTTATTATTAGCACAAGGGGAAAATGGCACCAGGCAATTGGTTGTCTTTATGGGCCTCAAGAATGTTCTAGTTGCAGTGGAAATGTCTGATTTTTTTTTTGAGGAACATACACATCTCAAAGTTTACAAGTGTATCTGACTTCAGCAGCTCCTGCAGTTGGTAATTATCCTGAGATAAAAACCAACACTCTTTGCTTTTCTGCCAACCTACCTCTTCATCCTGAAATGCACATCCTCCCTACTGATACAGAACCGTGAATGGCTCCTCAAGCAAACCCATTGGGAACTCCCTCAAGTAAAGACTGTTTGCAGCAGTCACTGCACTGGAGAACATTCCTATGATGACACTATTTAAATTTTCTCTCACAAATAGCAACTTTGAGGAATGCTGACAGCAAGAAATGAAACCCTAAGGTCCAAGCTCTAGTCTGGTATGGAATCACTGGACCTGCAGAATCTGTGCCCAAGAGGCAGTCCTTAATAGGAGAGCGAGCTCTGGCAAGATAAAGAAACCAGAAGTATTATCACACAAACGTAGCATTGGTTCTTCCTTTCTGTGCTACTTACTCCCAGCTGTTAGGAGCTGCACGGTAGGCAACAATCTTGGGCATGCACCATCATCAAACAGGGAAACTGGGCACAGTGAGGCCCCATCTGGAGCACTGTGTCCAGTTCTGGGCTCCCCAGTTCAAGAAGGGATGAGGTCCCTTCCGACCCCATGTGATTCTGTGAAAGGAATAATGGCAACCATGCTTCTAGGCAGCCAGGAAAGCAGGCTGCAGGGTAAAGACTGTTGTCCTTTAATCCCTTGCCCCATTGCACTCGAGTTTATTCCTGACCCCATGACCCCAATGACGAGAGGAACATGACATTGCCATAGCTAGTGGAGGCCTAACGGTGTAACACCAATAACCACCCCACAACACACTAGCAAGATCATGTTTTCTACACTGTTGGATGATGCTACATCTCTGCCTGGAATGAAATATATGCATCTATGGGGAAAGCTTAGCAGGCCCAGCTTCGCAGTATGGAAACTGTCTCACCCTTTTGCAGGGGGTGGAAGGGAACTGGTACAAATGAAGGGAGTTTATATGTCAGGACTGGAAAACAGCATCCCTAGGGCTCCCATTTGGGAGGGAGGAAGGAGTGGGCTCTGAGCTCTAGCTGGGATGTTTCTCTGAACTGACTGTCTATGGGCTTTGTTCCGCACAGGAAGGTGGCTTCTAACTCTCTCATCCCAGGCCTCTGCTTCCAGCAATCCCTAGGGGCTTGACCCTAGCAAAATTCTGCAGCTCCCAGTAGAAATTATCAGGACCCAGAGGGAAAAAAACCAGGCGAGCCCCAGGGAATCCAGTAAACATCTCTCCACGGTGTTTGTTGCCCACTGTCTTGCTGCACTTCAAGATGGATTGCACAGAAACACATTTAAGCCATAAAGGTATGTGAATGAAAACACGGCAACAGTTACTGAATTCCTCTGTGTCAGTCCTTTCTTAGCTTTAATTTTTAGGACTCACCTGGATTCCAATCAAAATTCCTTCCTTAGGAAACATAAACCCTGTGGCAAGCATAGCCTTCTGGAAGGCAGAGTACACATCTTCCCCGAAGCAGGCAACCTGGAAAATGGCATAAAGAAGGCGGCATGAGGGGAAAAACACAAACAACCCAAAAATATTGCTTTAAAAAGAAACGGGAATGGCATTTTTAAATAGGCTCTTTTGACTTCTTCATGTAGAATCAGACTGCTTTTGCAAGGAGGCTGCAGGCTGGAGGGGAGGGAAATAAATCGGAAAAAATGATTGCAGACAAATCTCATAATTTTAATGAAGTAATAATGAAGCAATAAGCAATGCTTTAGTTTCAAACAGCACACCAAAGAGTAACAAGAATTGATTCTGCTGAGTTGTGGAAATGCTGTACGCAGCCTCTGTTCCAATGTTTGTGAGTGCACTGCAAATTCTTTAACATCACATCATGCTAAATACCAGTGAGCGTTCTGCACGCAGCCACGCTTCTCTCTGTGCACGCTGCAAACTTGGGAGAGGCAGCACTTATGCTGTCACGTACTTCGGGCACATCTTGTGAAGATCAACCACAGTATATAAAGATGCTTTTCCATTAAAAGTCCACAGATGTCCGAGATGCCAGTAAAATGTAAATATGTACTTTAGAAAACAACAAAGCAATCATGCCAATTCATAATAATTTATTTTTGATAAACAAAAACTTGATAAAGAAATCAATAAAAATTATTTAGCAATTCTCCATCATTCAGAATTGCCTGTGGAGCTCAGCTGCTTACAGACTGTTGTACGGTAATGATCTTCTGAAAGAACTAAACTGTGTTCCTTACCAAAATTTGGGATTCTGATGACAAGAAAAGGAATGCACAAGCTTTTGTGAAAGTAAAAAAAGACAAAAAAGAGCACCTCGCTTTCTCTAGCAAACTCCACACTTGCTGAAAAGCAGTCAGAAGCAGAAACTGCCACAGATTTTTCACTTTGAAATAACAAATTTACACACATATACAGATGCAATAAAGGGGCTGATTGAGAATTGCTCTCCCATTTTCCTCTTATGGTCCTTCCTCTCACAGAGTGAGCCCTCAGATTCATGGTCTCACTGTTACTATGGTGAGCAGAAACCAGTATTTCATGTAAGAAGAACAACAAATAATGATTTGCCAGATCTTCTGAAGTAAAAAAAAAAAAAAAAAAAGAACAACCAACCAACAATCCCACAAGGGAAGGGATAAAAAAAAAATAAAAATCATGACAACCAGAATCTCAGCTTTTCTCTAAAAACTTGTCCTTGAGTGTTCAGTCTGTTCTACGTTGTATCTGGCTGAAGGGCTATGTATGGTGTGGACTTTCTAGGGTGGTGGACAGCCCCCTGCCTTGTAGGCTTGGACCAGGGGTTTCCAGCCTGCCAGAAGAGGTTTATCATTGTGGCATGGTCAAATCAGCCACAATACTCAAAAGGACCCCCAGCACTATGTCTTCTAGTATTGTGGGAACCATGACTTCCAGCTAAATACATCTCTTCCAGATAGATGTGACAAATTCAAGCCCAAATCAAGTCGTGTGTGGGAAAATGCCTTTGAGGAATAATTGAGCATTTTACCCAAAGCAAGTTATTATCCTAACTTCACTCATAAGGAAGACTTTCATAACTGTCACGTTTTATGGCATTTGTGAATATGGATCTTTCCAATTCATAAAAGTTAATAACCCCTCCTTTATGACCAAGGTAATCTCTAACTCCTTATAAAGCTCAGAAAAATAATTCTTGCTCTTACATTTTTACTGTGTTTTTCCAGTTCCACTTGTCTAAAGGAAAATGAGTAAAGTGCTGCAGCCCACCACAGCAGTGGTT